>PVIW01006659.1:0-51868 GCA_004026585.1 Noctilio leporinus | reverse complement strand
CCAAACCAGCATTGCAAGAAATGCTAAAGGGTCTGCTATAAAAATAAGTAAACAAATAAAATGAAGAAACAGAGAAAGCCAAAGAGGAATACAGACACAAAGGGAGAAAATGGCAATGAATAAATATCAATCAATAATCACCTTAAATGTAAATGGATTAAATGCACCAATCAAAAGACATAGGGTAGCCAAATGGATACAACAACATGACCCACATATATGCTGTCTTCAAAGACCCACCTCAGAATAACAGATCGACATAGATTGAGAGTGAAGGGATGGAAAACTATATATCAAGCAAATGGACATGAAAAAAAGCTGGAGTAGCAATACTGATTTCAGATAAAATAGATTTTACAATGAAGACCATAAAAAGGGACAAAGAAGGACATTTCATAACACTTAAGGGAACAATCCATCAAGAAGAAATAACTCTGATAAACATAGACGCACCCAACACAGGAGCTCCAAAATATATAAGGAAAATCTTGGAAGACTTTAAGAAAGACATAGACAGCAACACACTGATAGTAGGGGATTTTAATACCCCACTATCAATAATGGACAGATCTTCCAAACAAAAACTCCCCAGAGATGTTGTGGCATTGAACAACACTCTAGAGGAAATGGACCTAACTGATGTCTACAGAGTCTTTTACCCCAAAGAAGCAAAATACACATTCTTTTCAAATGCACATGGCTCATTCTCCAAGGTAGACCACATGGTATGTCACAAGACAAGCCTCCACAAATACAGGAAAATTGAAATTGTACAAAGCATCTTCTCAGATCACAATGGCTTGAAACTAGAAACCAATCTCAAGGGAAAAAACAAAAAATTCTCTAACTCATGGAGACTGAATAACATGCTTTTAAGCAATGGAGGGGTCAACAATGAGATCAAAGATGAAATCAAAAAGTTCCTGGAAACAAATGACAATGAACATACAACAGCCCAAAACCTATGGGATACAACAAAGGCAGTTCTCAGGGGGAAATTTATAGCAATACAGGCCTTCCAAAAAAGGTTACAGGAAGTTTATAAAAACGACCTAACCACAAAGCTGCAAGAACTAGAGGAGCAACAACAAACAAAGCCCAGAGCAAGTAGAAGGAAGGAAATCATCAAGATCAGAGCAGAACTAAATAACTCAGAGATTCAAACTACAATTCAAAGAATCGACAGGTCCAGGAGCTGGTTCTTTGAAAAAATAAACAAAATTGACAAGCCCTTATCCAGACTCATCCAGAAAAAGAGAGAGAGGATGCAAATAAACAGAATCAGAACTGAAAGAGGGGAAATCACAACTGATACCTCAGAAATACAAAAGATTGCAAGAAATTACTACAAACAACTATATGACAAAAAATATGACAACCTGGATGAAATGAACACATTTCTGGAAAGGTATAATCTACCAAAACTGAACCCAGAAGAAGCAGAAAGCTTCAATAGGCCAATAACAACTAGTGAAATTCAAGAAGTAATCCAAAATCTCCCAAAGCACAAAAGCCCTGGACCAGATGGCTACACAGGTAAATTTTACCAAACATTTAAAGAAGAACTAACTCCTATCCTCCTCAAACTATACCAAAAAATTCAGGAAGAGGGAAAACTCCCAAACTCGTTCTATGAGGCCAATATTATTCTAATCCCCAAACCAGGGCAAGATCCAACTAAGAAAGAAAGCTACAGGCCAATATCTCTGATGAACATAAATGCTAAAATTCTCAACAAAATATTGGCCAATTGGATTCAGCAGTATATTACAAAGATCATACACCATGATCATCAGGTGGGCTTCATCCCAGGGATGCAAGGATGGTACAACATTCGTAAATCAATAAATGTAATGCACCACATCAACAAATTGAAAGAGAAAAACCATATGATCATATCAATAGATGCTGAAAAAGCATTTGATAAAGTACATCAACCATTTATGATAAAAACCCTCATCAAAATGGGAATAAGGGGAGCATACCTCAACATTATAAAGGCCATCTATGAGAAACCTGAAGCCAACATCATACTTAATGGACAAAAACTTAAAGCTTTCCCCCTAAGATCAGGAAAAAGACAAGGCTGTCCACTTTCTCCACTTCTATTCAACATTGTCTTGGAAGTTTTAGCTATAGCCATCAGAGAAGAAAAAGGAATCAAAGGTATCCAAATTGGAAAGGAGGAAATCAAACTGTCATTATTTGCAGATGATATGATAGTGTACATACAAAACCCGATGGGCTCCACCAAAAACTTACTCAACCTAATAAGCAAATTTAGCAAAATAGCTGGGTATGAAATCAATATCCAGAAATCAAAAGCATTTTTGTATATCAATAATGAAACAACAGAAATAGAAGCGAAAAAACAAATCCCATTTCCCATAGTAACAAGAAAAATAAAGTAGGAATAAACTTAAATAAGGAGGTAAAAGACCTGTACTCAGAAAACTACAGAACAATGAAGAAAGAAATCAAGGAAGACACAAATAAATGGAAGCATATACCATGTTCATGGATGGGAAGAATTAACATCATTAAAATATCCATACTACCCAAAGCAATCTATAGATTCAATGCAATCCCAATTAAAATACAAATGAGAGACTTCACAGAAATAGAAAAAATACTTCAAAAACTTATATGGAGCCCAAAATGCCCACAAATAACCACCACAACCTTGAGAAAGAAAAACAAGGTAGGAGGAATCACAATACCGGACTTCAAACAATACTTCAAGGCTACTTTCATCAAAACAGCCTGGTACTGGCATAAGAATAGACATAGATCAATGGAACAGAGTAGAGAGCCCAGAAATTAACCCAGGACTCTATGGTCAACTCATATTGGACAAAGGGGGAAGCAACATCAAATGGAGTAAAAACGTCTCTTCAACAAATGGTGTTGGGAGAACTGGTCAGCAACATGTAAAAAGATAAAACTAGACCACCAACTTACACCATACACCAAAATAAACTCAAGATGGATAAAGGATTTAAACATAAGCAGTGCCACCATAAAGGTCCTGGAGAAAAATATAGGCAGTAAAGTTTCGGATATCCTACCCAAAAATATGTTTACTGATACTTCACCAAGGGCAAAGGAAATCAAAGAACGAATCCACAAATGGGACTATATCAAATTGAAAAGTTTCTGTTCAGCTAAAGAAAATATCAGCAAAATTCAAAGGGAACCAACTGTATGGGAAAACATAATTGCCAATGATACCTCAGACAAGGGTCTGATCTCCAAAAGATATAAAGAACTAATGAGGCTCAACACCAAGAAGACAGACAGCCCAATTAAAAAATGGGTAAAGGACCTGAACAGACAACTCACTGAGGAAGATATACAAAGGGCCCAGAGGCATATGAAAGAATGCTCAACATCACTAGTCATCAGAGAGATGCAAATTAAAACCACAATAAGATACCACCTCACACTTGTCAGGATGGCAATCATCAGCAAATCAACAAACAAGTGTTGGCGAGGATGCAGGGCAAAGGGAACCCTCTTTCACTGTTGGTGGGAATAGGCTGGTGCAGCCACTGTGGAAAACAGTATGGGGTTTCCTTAAAAAACTAAAAATGGAACTACCTTTTGATTCAGCGATTCCACTACTTGGGCTATACCCAAAGAATCCTGAAACACCAATTCATAAGAACTTATGCACACCTATGTTCATAGCGGCACTATTTACAATAGCCAAGTGCTGGAAACAGCCTAAGTGCTCATCAGTGGATGATTGGATCAAAAAACTTTGGTACATTTACACAATGAAATTCTATATAGCAAAAAGAAAGAAGGAACTTGTACCCTTTGCAACAACATGGATGGAACTGGAGAGTATTATGCTTAGTGAAATAAGCCAGTCAGTGAAGGACAAATATCATATGATCTCACCCATTACGGGACAATAATGAGCAAAGCTAACAACAAGCAAAACAGAACCAAATATATGAATATAATGAATAGGTCTTCAGTGATCGGGGGAAAGGGGTTGGTGGGAGCGGGGAGGCAGAGGTAAGAAAGGGGAGCAGCTTAGAGAAGAACCTAGTATAAAGGAACCATGGACATGGACAACAGGTGGGATTGACTTTGGGGGGAATGGGTGGGTGGGGAGGAGGATACGGGGGAGGAAAAAGGCGATGGATGTAATACAACAACAATAAAATTAAAAAAAAAGTTTTTTATTACATTTAAAGAAAAAAGAAAAAAAGAATCTTTTGACCTATTGTTCATTTGTTGAAGGGGTGATTTATTTCCTGAACCAAAATGCTTGTCCAATGTCATGGCACGTTATGCTTGCATAATTTTAATCATCAATGTTCAGCGTTAGCATGTTCTTCTCTGAAGTTATGTTTTCTAAAATGATACAGATTTTATATAAAAAGTATGAGAGTAGCTGAATGATGGACAGTCCAAAGCAATGATGATTGCAGATCCATGCTTCATAGGAAAAGACTTTGTTTTAATAAAGTAGAGGTGTGAAATTCTGCAAAATATATAAAGATGTACTCTTTCCCCAATGTATTTCCTGGTAGAAAACCACCCAGCAAACATGCATTCTGAAGTCTAGGTTGTCAAGAAGCTCATGTCTCTTGTAAAGTAGGAAGAAACCATTCCACAATTCTGCTATTCTCTAAGCTTAATGAAATACTAGCAGGCTGCCCTGCTGTTCCCTGTATCTTATATTTCCAGGCCTTGCCACCTGTGCAACAAAAGCAAGCAATTTATTTAGAAGAGTGTTTTTCATTCTCTTAACTCTGAAGGTCTTTATTCTCAGCGTGAGATTATTGCAACAATTTAACAAGCTGTGTTTTCTCTCCCTATTTTCTTTTCTTTTCTTTTCTTTTTGCACCTATGTCCTTTTAAGTCCATTCAGGCCTTAGGGAAACATTTAGTACTTAAGCTTTGATTTTTTAAGCTCAATCGGGTAGAAAATCTAACACAGAATGTGTGCACAAACGATAGCTCTGCACAATAGAGATGAACAAATAGCACAAAGAGAAAAGAAGAATATGAGTGTCCAGGGAGCAAGACTACACTTGAATTCAATTTTCCAACAGCAGACCTGATGCTTTCTCCCAAGATTCCCAAGTTTCAATTTGATCATATATTGAGGGTCCGTTACCTGGACAATGAGAGGAATGGCTGTCAGTAATTATGATCGTGGTTTCTAGGTTGTTAGGAGACTAATATTAATCCTGAAAGTGTATGAGGAACGTGTTCATCTGGCTATAATTGTATAGTTCTTGAAAGCATTTTCCAGCAATGCTAATTTAAAGGAAATCACCCCAGGAGAGTATTTCTAAACTAGTGGGGTTGCCAATTTATTAGTTAGCTCAGGACAGTTTCTCCAGAACAGAAAAAGCAACAGGAAACTCACAAAAAGATACAGGCATATATTTTCATATTCTGTCAGGTGAATAATTTGATATACAGATGATTAGAGCACATATTATTCTTTGAAAAACATAATGCCTGTGTTGGTTGGCTGGCAAATGATCATGCATGCTACTGAGCTACATGTAAGTAAAAACATCTTGAGATATTAATACCAGGAGATAATGCTGCTTTCAGAAAACATTTTTAATATGAACAAATACATCAAAATGTCTTTCACAATGAAATATCTATGTAAAGGAATTATTCATAGTATTTTTTCAATATCTTTCAAAATTAAAGCAAAGATGATAGGTGCCGGGTTTTTTTTTTCTTTTTTTTTTTTTTCCTGTTTTGTGAGAGCAGAGAAAATTGAAAATCCCAAGAAGATTCTAAGTGTTACTTCTTTAGAAACAAGGCAAAAGAAACATAAGCATTTGATTAAGCTTGCTTTTTAGGATTATTTTGATGATTCAAAGCAAAGTTTATTTCCTTGCTGCTTTTGTTCTTCAACTGTTTACTTACTTCATCATAGTTGTTTGATAGAAAATGGCAAGTTTCTGAACTTTTGGAAATAAAGCCTCTAAATTTTATTTAATGGAGAGTGGTATGAAATTAGGCAATTTCACTGATTCATGGAGCCAACTTGGTTGTGCATGTGATGGGCTAGGTGAATAATGTCCCCACAAATATCAAAGCTACTTGGTTAAAAAAGAAACATAAAAATATCCTCCAAAAATAGATTTCTTTATCTATTCACATAATTCTGACGTTCAATTTGTCTGTACTACTGACAATAGTGATTTGGCATCTTAATATTAAGCAAACACCAGTAATAATGGGGATAGAATATTCACATAATCACTAAAATAAATAATGTAAAAATTGAAAACTTTCAAAAAATACTTTCCCCCCCACTGAGTTGTATTAAATGTTACATTAGAGATTAAAGTCATCAAATAATTTTTGCAGGTAGATAGCTGAAGTTTTGTATAGCAGGTTTGTTTGGAGAGAGTTGGGTAAAATTTCAAACCAGTTGTCCCTATTAGGAAGCAAATATGCATAGTACTTGGGAAGATAAAATTGGCCCAGACTCTCAGATGTGGGTTCATTCATGCCATCGTTAAATCCTACTCTGAGCAACTTGTTTCTAGAAGGTTAGGTAAGGAGTAGTTATAATCCACGTGCCTTTGTTATTAAATAATTCAATATAATTCTTATGAACAATACTCCAAATTCAAATTATTCCAATCATAAGAAGCCATTATGCAGCATATATATATATATTATACACATATACATATGTATGTGTGTGTGTATATATATATAATGCACATATACATATGTGTGTATGTGTATATATGTGTGTGTGTGTATATATATATATATATATATATATATATATGTAGTTGTATGAATTCTTTATGTAATTTGGATAGTAACCTCTTATCAGATATGTGATTTGCAAATATTCTCTCCTATTTCCTTAATTTTGCCTAGTTGCTTTTTTATTTTATTGATTGTTTCTTTTGCTGTGTGGAAAGCTTTTTAGTTGATGTAGTTGCACTTGTTTACTTTTGCTTTTGTTGCCATTTTTTGTTTATGGTTTCATACCCAAAAAATTATTGCCAAGATGAATGGAGTTTTCCTTCTATATTTCTTCTAGGAGATTGAAAGTTTCAGGTATTACAGTGAAATCTTTCAGTGCATTTTCATGAGTAGTGTAAAATAGAGGTTCAATTTCATTCTTTTGCAAGTGGTTATCCATTTATCCCAGTACCACTTATTGAGGAGACTATCTTTTTCCCATTCAGCATTCTTGATTCACTTGTCAAATATTAGTTGACCATATAGTCATGGATTTTTTTCCTGGGTTCTCAATTCTGTTCCAATGGTCTATGTGTCTATTTTTATGTCAGTAAATTACTTTAATTACTATAGCTTTGCAATTTAGTTTGAAATCAGAAAGTATGATGCCTCCAGATTTGTTTGTTTTTCTCAATATTGTTTTGGCTGTTTGGGGTCTTTTGTGGTTCCAAATAAATTTTAGGAATTTTTTTTATTTCTATGAAAAATTCCATTAGAATTTTGAAAGGAATTGAATTGAATCTAAAGATGGCTTTGGATAAGTTGGGCATTTTAATAATATTAATTTTCCTAATTCATGAACATGGGATAGCTTTATTTGTGTCTTCAATTTTTTCATCAATGTCATAGGTTTCTATAAACTGATTTTTCACCTACTTGTTAAATTTATTTATAAATATTTCATTGTATTGATGCTATTGTAAATGGCATCATTTTCTTTATTTCTTCTTCAGATAGTTCAGCGTTGGTGTACAAAAACACAACTTTTTAAATATCAATTTTATATCCTGCAACTTCACTGAATTTGTTTTTAGTTTTAACAGTTTTTTTTTTTTTTTTTTTATGGAGTTTTCGGGGTTTTCTATACACAAGATCATATCACTGGCAAACAAAGACTGTTTACTTTTTCCATTCTGATTTGGAGGTCCTTCATAACTTTTTCTTGTCTGACTGTTTGGCCTAGGACTTCCAGTATTATTCCAAAGAAAATGATTAAAGTGGGCACCCTTGTTCCAATCATGACCTTAGAGGAAAAAGCTTTCAATGTTCATTATTGAATGTTAGCTGTGGGTTTGTTATATATGGCATTTACTATATTGAGTTGCATTTCCTTCATACTCAGTTTGTTGAGTTTTTATCCTGAAAGTATTTTGTCAAAGGCTTTTTCTGTGTCTATTAAGATGATCACAGGAGTTTTGTCATGTATGACCCTTGTTTCCATGCCTTTGGCTGTATTTTGCTCATTTGTTTGTCTTGTTCATTAGGTTCCTGTATTAGGTGAGATCATATGGTATTTGTCTTTCACTGCTTGGCTTATCTCATTAGGCATACAACTCTCCAGATCCATTCATGCTCTGACAAAGGTAGGAGTTCCTTCTTTCTTCCTGCTGCCTAGTATTCCATTGTGTAAATGTACCCCAGTGTTTTGGTCCATTCATTCAGTGATGGGTACTTAGGCTGTTTCCAGCACTTGGCTATTGTGTTTCAAGAACTTGGCCATTGTGAATAGTATGGCTATGAATATAGGGAAGCATAGGATCTTTTGAATAGGTGTTTCAGGATTCTTTGGGTATAATCCCAGCAGTGGAATAGCTAGATCAAAAGGTAATTTCATTTTCAAATTTTTGAAGAAATTCCATACTGTTTTCCAAAGTGGCTGCACCAATCTGCATGCCCACCAACAATGCACTAGGGTTCCCTTTGCGCCATAACCTCCCCAACACTTGTTTTTGTTTATTTGTTAATGGCCATTCCAACTGGTGTGAGGTGGTGTCTCATTGTAGGTTTTTTATTTTTAATTTCATTTATTATTTTTAGAGAGAGGGCAAGTGGGAGAGGCAGAGAGGGAGAGAGATAACAATGTATGATTGCCTTTCACCTGCCTCCAGCCATGGACCTGGCTGGAGACCTAGCTTGCAACCTGGTTACGTGGTCTTGCTGGAATTGAACCAGCAAACTTTGGGTTCACAGACTCGTGCCTTATTCACTCATTGTGGTTTTAATTTGCATCTCTCTGATGGCTAGTGATATTGAGCATCCTTTCATATGCTTATGGGTTCTCTGTACTCCTTCTTGGAGAAGTGTCTATTCAGGTCCTTTGCCCATTTTTAAATTGAGTTGTTTATCTTGGTGTTGAGTTGTATAAGTTCTCTCTATATTTTGGAGATCAAACCCTTGTCCAAAGTATCATTGGCAATATGTTTTCTCTTGGTTTCCTTTTCATTTTGATGTTTTCTATAACTGAACAGAAAGTTTTCAGTTTGATATAACCCTATTTCTTTTCCCTTTCCTTTATTTCCCTTGCCCTAGGAGATATACTGGTGAAAATATTGCTGCGTGGGGATATCTGAAATTTTCCTGGCTATGTTTTTCCCTAGGACATTTATGGTGCCATGGCTTACATTTAAGTCTTTTATCCATCTTGAATTTATTCTGGTGTATGGTGTAAGTTGGTGGTCTAGTTTCATTTTTTTGCATGTCCCTGTCCAGTTCTCCTATTGCCATCTGTTGAAGAGGCCATTTTTACTCCATTTCATGTTCCTGCTCCCCTTGTCAAATATTAATTGACCATAGAGTCATGGATTTATTTCTGGGCTCTCTATTCTATTCCATTCTTCTGTTTGTTTTTATAACGGTACCAGATTGTTTTGATTACAGTGGCCTTGTAATATATTTTGATATCAGGTATTGTGAATCCTCCTACTTTGTTCTTTCTTTAGATTGCTGAGGCTATTTGGGGTTGTTTTGGTTCCATATCAATTTTTCTTTTTCTTTTTTTAATATATTTTATTTATTTTGCTATTACAGTTGTCCTAGTTTTACCCTCTTTGCCCTGATCCACCTAGTACCCTATTTCCTTTAACAATGCCTCATTAATTCATGTCCATGTGTCATGCATATAAGTTCTATTGCATCTCCATTTCCTTTATTCTTCTTAACATTCCCCTGTCTATTCTGTAACCACCAATGTGTACTATTTTTTCCTTTCATATCCAGACAATTCACCATTTAATTACTGCCTTCTGTCAGCTTCTCAAACCATATTAAGACAGTTTTTATTATTTCAAAATGCCTATGTTAATTTATTTGTTTAAAGAATTACTCAAGTAGTATAAATTGCAATATTACCAAACACATGCACAAATACATTTACACATATACATATTTTTACACATATTTAAAGTACATACTGGATTTTGAAGAGTTAATACAAAAAAATTTAAATATGCCAATAGCTTATATAATTATTACATGTTAAATTATAGTGTTTTAGATATATTGTAGCAAATTAAGCAGTTTTTTTCTTCCTTAATACTTATTTTACTCTGGAATGCTATTTTTGTGAAATATATCACAGAAATGGTGTATTGCAGAACTCACTTTTGTGAAAGTTGTCCTAGAGACAATGCCAAACCCAAAAACCAAAAAATGAATTTGGTTTTGGAGTCAGATCCTCCCCCTTTCAATAATACAATTCAACTTTATTCTAAGCTACTGGAATTATAACTTATTTTTTTTGGAGCTTTCCATCTTAAATAGTAGACTGATTTTTTTTGGGCTGTGCACAGGTCTTAATTCTTTCAATACCATCTGTTTTACCTCTACATGTGTTTTACAAGTTGAAGCCTTCAGAAATAATGGCACTTGCAGTGCTCAGCTGGTCCCCAGAGTAGAAATTGTGTTCACTAAATTGAGGTAAAAAATAAAAATCCCTAAGATTTAAATAATTTTGTAGAATAGTATTCTAGCTATTTTTTGAACTTGTGGTTGACTTCCTATGTGATCCTAAACTAACCCTTAAACTATTTAAGGGTCTGTTGAGGTAGAGATTAGGTATGTTCACATTTCAATAATAAAGTTTACTCTAGCATTAATTCCTTTTCCCAAGCATCCCCAGTTTGGGGGCCTTCATATCTGGAAATGTATATTTCCACCATCTATTTGAAAGGAATTTCATCTAATTTACATGCTACTATGAGAATATATATTGTCTATGTATACAAATCATATAGTTTAGTAGTTTGAAACTTCCATCGAAATTGGTCTTCATTCTCAGCATCTTTTCTAACATAAAGATGGACTGATTTCACAATACACAAATGACCAGTTGGTTGCTATTTAAAACATAACTTGCTAACAAAATTGATATATTACACACCCACAAATGAGCACATATTTTGTATAGCATGTATTCTATGTAATATACATTCATGTTTTCTTAATTTTTTCTTCTTCCTTTATTGTATTCAATTTTTCTGAGTTATTGTAAGAAACATGATTTTCCCATATTGTGAAATAATTCCAATCTAAGAAAACTTAACCTGCAGTAATGTAGATAGAAGTAATATACAAAATTGTATTTTATTTAGTAAAATCTATTTAAACCAAGATCATTTTAAAGCATTCATAAATTAAAGTTGGTCCTTATCCATTCAGCTACCCTATATCTTTTGATTAGTGAATGTAATCCATTTACTTTTATGGTTATTATGGATAGGTACTTATTCATTAGCTATTTTTTACTTTGTACCTGTGTTTCTGTCTCTCTGATTCTTCATCTTCTTAAAGCAGACTTTTTAGCATCTCTTGCAATGTTGGTTTGGTGGAGATGTATTCTTTCAGCCTTCTTTTGTCAGGGAAACTCCTATTTCCCCTTCCATTTTGAATGACAGCCTTGCTGGGTAGAGTATTCTTGGTTGTAGATTTTCATTTTTCATCGCTTGAAATATTTTTTGTCACTCCCTTCTGGCTTGTTGTGTTTCTGTTGAGAAATCAGCTGATAACCTTGTCGGACACCCCTTGTAGGTTATTAGCAGTTTTTCTCTTGCTGCTTTTAGGATTCTCTCTTTGTCTTTGAAATTTGCCATTTTACTGATGATGTGTCTTGGAGTGGGCCTGCTTGGGTTCATCTTCACTGGGACCCTCTGTGTTTCCTGAGCTAGCATGACTTTTTCTCTTCTCAAGTTAGGGAAGTTTTCTGTCATTACTTTTTCAAACAGGTTTCCTATCTCTTGCTCCTCTTCTTCCTCTTCTGGTATCCCTATGATATGGATATTATTACATTTCATGTTGTTTGGCAGTTCTCTTAAAACCTCTCCATTCTTCTTCATTCTTTTTTCATTTTGTTACACTGCCTGGGAATTTTTTTCTACATTGACCTCCAGCTTGCTGATCCAATCCTCTGCTTTCTCTAGCCTGCTTTTGCTTCCTTCTACTGTGTTCTTCAGTTCAGAAATTGTATTCTTCATTTCCTCCTGGCTCTTATTGATGGTTTCTGTGTCCTTTTTAATGTTGGTGTAGTTCTTAGTAAGTTCCTTGTAGCTTTCCTAGAGTTCTTTGTAGTTCCCCTGGAGTTCTTCATAGTTCCCCTGGAGTTGTTTGTAGTTTTCTCTGAACTCGCTGAGCTCATTGAGCTTCTCTATCATCATTATTTTGAATTCCATGTCTGATAGTGTGCTTGCCTCTATTTCATTTTGCACTCTTCCTGGGGATTCCTCCTTTCCATTTGATGAGGGTTTATTTCTTTGTCTCCCCAATTTAGGTGACTCTTGTTTGTTTCTGCTTCTTGGATTGGTCTGTTTTGACTTATTGTCTTAGTGGTGTGAACTTCTGTGGTATACAGGTGCACTTTTTTTACTTCCTGGCTCCGTGTTTGGTGACATCAGCTCATGTCCCAGTCTGGGACTAATCAGCCAGTTGGAGACTACCAGAGAGCCCCTGTCTTTGTCTCTTTTAGCTGTTAATCCAATCAATCTGTGATCGGTGATCACTTTTAGGCATCTTGGTCATATTGTCATGAAGCAGCCTCTTCTATTCTGTTCATGGTAATGAGGCTTCTCTCCAGGTGATGTTCTGTTGGTTATTCTGGATGATTTCTCCCCAATTAAGACTTAATTTCAGTTTGGTGTTGGAAGGAGATTGGTGGAGCTCCACTTATTCCTCTGCTATCTTGGTTCCTCTGTCCTGAGAAATTAATCATGGATCTAGACAAGAGTCTGTTACAAGGAAGGTCATTGCTGTCTTAGTTACAATAGGAAGAAATTAGAAATGGTCTAAATATTTAACAAAAAGAGAATGACTAAATAAGTCCTCAAGCTTGTTTATAATGAAATATTATAATAGTAAAAATGTTTACAGAGGGAGAAACAAGATAGTGACTGAGTAGAGGGCAGTGCTGATGGCATTCTTGAGTGCCAGAGCTGATGATCAACTGACTTATCAACAGAAACACAACAAACCAGAAGAGAATGGCAAAAAATATTTCAAGCAATGAAAAACAAAAATCTACAATCAAGAATACTCTACCCAGCAAGGCTGTCATTCAAAATGGAAGGGGAAATAAGGATTTTCCCTGACAAAAGAAGGCTAAAGGAATATAATCTCCACCAAACTGGAATTGTAGTAGATGTTAAAACGTCTACTTAAAGAAGATGAAGAATTTCTACCTCAACAGGCTCTTAAATAGTTCAGGGAGTAGTTTAGGACCATATAGGAAGTCAACTACAACTTCAAAAAATAGCTAGAATACTATTCTACAAAATTACTTAACTCCTAGGGATTTTCATTTTTTACCTCATCTTAATAGACATAATAATTTCTACTCTGGAAACCAGCTGAGCACTGCAAGTGCCATTATTTCTGAAGGCTTCAACTTGTAAATAACATGTAGAGGATAAACAGAGTATTGAAAGAAGTAAGACCTATGCACAGCCAAAAAAAAGAAAAAGAAAAAAAAGAAAGAAAAAGTCTACTATTGAAGATGGAAAACTCTAAAAAGAATAAGTTGTAATTCCAATATCTTAAAATAACATTGAGTTGTATTACTAGAGAGGGGAGGACCTGACTCCAAAACCAAATTCATTTTTTACTATGGGTTTGGCACTGTCTCTAGGACAACTTTCACAAAAGTGAGTTCTGCAATACACCATTTCTGTGATACATTTCACAAAAATAGCATTCCAGAGTAAAATAAGTATTAAGGAAGAAAAAAACTGCTTAATTTGCTACAATATATCTAAAACACTATAATTTAACATAATAATTATATAAGCTATTGGCATATTTAAAATTTTTTGTATTAACTCTTCAAAATCCCATATGCGCTTTTTACGAAGATGGCGCCGAAAGCGAAGAAGGAAGCCCCTGCCCCTCCCAAAGCCGAAGCTAAGGCAAAGGCTTTGAAGGCAAAGAAAGCAGTGCTAAAAGGCGTCCACAGCCACAAAAAAAAAGAAGATCTGCACGTCACCCACCTTCCGGAGGCCTAAGACACTGCGGCTCCGGAGGCAGCCTAAATATCCTCGGAAGAGCGCCCCTGGAGAAACAAGCTTGATCACCATGCTATCATCAAGTTCCCCCTGACTACTGAGTCAGCCATGAAGAAGATGGAAGACAACAATACACCTGTGTTCATTGTGGATGTCAAGGCCAACAAACACCAGATCAAGCAGGCTGTGAAGAAGCTCTATGACATTGATGTTGCCAAGGTCAACACCCTGAATGATCAGGCCTGATGGAGAGAAGAAGGCGTACGTTCGACTGGCTCCAGACTACGATGCTTTGGATGTTGACGACAAAATTGGGATCATCTAAACTGAGTCCAGCTGGTTAGTTCTAAATATAAAAATTTTATACTGTAAAAAAAAAAATTCCCATATGCACTTTAAATATGTATAAAAATATGTATGTGTGTAAATGTATTTGTGCATGTGTTTGATAATACTGTAATTCATATTACTTAAAAGAGTAATTCTTTAAACAAATGAATTAATGTAGGTATTTTGAAATAATGAAAACTTTGTATTAATATGATTTGAGAAGCTGACAGAAGGTAGTAATTAAATGGTGAATTCTCTGTATGTGAAAAGAAAAATTTGGTGTTCCATGAAAAGGAAACACATTGGTGGTTACAGAATAGACAGGGAGATGTTAAGGAGAAAAAGGAAGTAGAGGAGCCAAAGAACTTATATACATGATACATGGACATGAACTAAGGGGGGCATTGCTAGAGGAAATGGGGTACTGAGTGCAGGAGGGAAAGAGGGGGGATTTGGACAACTGTAATAGCAAAATAAATAAAATATATTTAAGGGGGTAAAAAAAAAGAACCAGATCCTGGATTTATTGATCCTTTGAGTTGTTCTTTTTGTCTCTGTCATTTAATTTTGATCTGATCTTGATCATTTCCTTCTTTCTGCTTGCTCTGGGCTTTGTTTGGTTGTTCTTTCTCTAGTTCTCATAGATGTAAGGTTAGGTTGTCTATTTGAGATTTGTCTATCCTTTTTATGTAGGCCTGTATTGCTATGAGCTTCCCTCTAAATACTGCCTTTACTATGTATCATAGGTTTGGGGCTCTGGTGTGTTAATTGTCAGTTGTTTCCAGAACCTTTTGATTTCTTTTTTGACCTCATTGTGTAATGACATATTATTCAGTCTCCATGAATTTGAATGATTTTAGGTTTTTTTTATAAATTGAGGTTGGTGTCTAATTTCAAGCCATTGTGCTTGATATAATTTCAATTTTCTTGAATTTTTGGAGGCTTGTTTTGTAACTTACCATATAGTCTATCTTTTAAAATGTTCCATATGCATTTGAAAGAATGTATATTTTGCTTCTTTGGGGTGAAAAGTTCTGTATATATTAGTTAAGTCCATTTCATCTAGAGTGTTGTTCAGTGCCACAACACCCTTGGTGTTATTTTTTATTTTTAATTTTTTTTGCTTGGAAGATCTGTCCATTGTTGATAATGAGGTATTAAAATCCCCTACTACTAGTGTGTGGCTGTCTATATCCTTCTGGATGTCCTCCAAGATTTTCCTTATACGTTTGAGTATGCTTAGGTTGGGTTCATATATGTTTACAAGGGTTATATCTTCTTACTGGATTGTTCCCTTAAGTATTATGAAATGTTCTTCTTTGTCTCTCTTTATAGACTTCTTTGTGAAATCTGTTTTGTCAGATAATACGTTTTGCTCCCTCAGCTTGTTTTTCTATTTCTGTTTGCTTGGAATACCTTTTCCCATCCTTTCACTTATAGTTTGTGTATATCTTTCGTTCTGGGTAGGTCTCTTGTAGGTAGCATATATGTAGGTCATGTTTTCTTATCCATTCAGTAGCCCTATGTATTTTGATTGGTGTATTTAACCTGTTTACACTTAATGTTGTTATTGATAGACACTTATTTATCATCATTTTTCTCTTTTGCACCTGTGTTCTTCTGTCTCTCTGTTTCTTCATTTTCTTGAAGCAGTCCTTTTAGTATCTTTTGCAATGTTGATTTGGTGGAGATGTGTTCTTTTGGCCTTCTTTTGTCTTGGAAACTCCTTATTTCACCTTCCATTTTGAATGAAAGCCTTCCCAAGTAGAGTAGTCTTGGTTGTAGGCCTTTGTTTTTCAATGCTTAGAATATTTTTTCCATTTCATTTTGTCATGTAATGTTTCTGTTGAGAAATCAGCTGATAGCCTTATCAGAGCACCCTTAAATGTTATTAGCGGTTTCTCTCTTGCTGCTTTTAGGATTCTCTCTTTGTCTGTGAAATTTGCCATTTTAATTATGATGTATCTTGGAGTGGGCCTCTTTGGGTTCATCTTCATTGTGGCTCTCTGTGTTTCCCGGAGTTGTGTTACTTTTTCTCTCCTCAAGTAAGGGATGTCATTACTTTTTCAAACAGGTTTTCTATCCCCTGCTCCTCTAATTCTCCTTTTGGTATTCCTATGATATGAATATTATTATATTTCATGTTGTCCTGTAGCTCTCTTAAATCCTCTTCATTCTTTTTCAGTCTTTTTTCATTTTGTTGCCATGTCTGGGAATTTTTGTTAATCTGATCCTCAGTTTCAGATAGCTTGCTTTTGATTCCTTCTACTGTGTTCTTCAATTCATGAATTGTATTATTTATTTCTTCATCACTCTTATTGATAGTTTCTATGTCCTTTTTTAACACTGGTGTAGTTCTCAGTAAGCTCCTGCTTCCCTGGAATTCTTTGTAGTTTTTCTGAAGTTCTTTGTAGTTTTCTTTGAGCTCACTGTTCTCATTGGGCTTCTGTGTAATCATTATTTTGAATTCTATGTCCAATAGTTTGTTTGCCTCTGTCTCATTTAGCACTCTTTTTGGGGATTTCTTTTCTCCTTTTGACTCCTCTAACTCCTTTCTGGGAGCTGTTTTTTTATCTCCCCACCTTAGGTGACTCTTCTTGTTTGTTTCTGCCTCTTAGACTAATGTTCTTTGACTTCCTATCTTTGTGGTGTGATCTTCTGTGGTAGGAGGTCTTTTGGGATTCAGTGGTGTAGTCTTCCTGATGTTCTGAACTTGATGTTCTTGGGATAGCCTTTATGCTATTTATTTGGGCCGTCTGATTGTATTTGGGTTTTGGTCATTGTGTTATTCTTTGGTGGACCCCTCCCTCCATCTAGCTAACTGAGAGTCATTCCCACCACTACATCTTTTAAGTGATGTAGAGGTGCATTTTCTTTATTTCATGGATCCACCCCTGGTGATGTCAGATTGTGTGCTCTAATTGGCCTGAGTAGCCTGTTTGAGTCTACCTGAAATCCACTGTTTTTGTCTTCTTTAGTTGGTAATCTATTCTATCTGTGATCAGCAGTCAGGCTTAAGCACTGCTGGGCAAGGCGATTAATTCCTGAAGGCCAGGCTATTGTTTCCTCTCAGGCTGACACCACTTGGAGGTGAGTGGTCTGTTTACAATATGGGGGATGAGTCAGTACTGGGACACCATTGACTGCTAACTCATTTTTCTCCTCAAAACTATCACCCCAATCTCTCCTTAAGCATCTCTAGTCCACTCTGCTTCCCTTTGCAGACCAGGGTAAGTGAATGCCAATGTACTTTCATGTGTGGTCCCTTTAAGAACTCTCTGTGTTACCCTGGCTGGTGGCTCAGTGGATAAGGCACTGGCCTGTGACCCCAAAGGTCACAGGTTTGATTCCCCAGCCAGGGCACCTAACCAGGTTGCAAGCCAAGTCTCCAGCCAGGTTTGTAGCTGGAGACAGGTGAAAAAAGGCAACCATACATTGTTATCTACTCCTCTCTCTCTGCCTCTCTTCCTTCCCCTCTTTCTAAAAACAATTAAAATATTAATAATAAAAAATTAATAAAAAATAATAATAAATAAAAAAAAAATTCTCTGTGTCTCTAGCTGTCTCTCTCAGGCTGACCAAAACTCTGAGGCTTTTCACTTTTTACAAGTGGATGCTGTTTTACTCTCATTTTTGTTACTGTAGTCTGGGAAGCCCAGCTGGGGGATTTAGACTCCAGCCTTCTGAGGGAGAACCTCTGGCTGCTGAGATGTTTCCCCATAGCTTGAGCTACTGCCCATGGGAGCCCAGTCAGCCCCCTTGCATCACCGTACTTCCTACCAGTTATATTGTGTTGAAGTGGCCTCTTCTATCTGCCTGTGATTATAAGGTTTCTCTGTAGCTAGTGTTCAGTTCCTTATTCCAGATGATTTTTCCACAACTTAGTTGTAGTTCCAGATTGTTTCTCGGAGGAGGTTAGTGTAGCTTCCACTTACTTACTCCTCTGCCATCTTGGTTCTTCTGAAGTCTAATGATTAAGAATAACCTGGAGTTCTCTTCTTCTTCAAGAAAGCCTTTTATTTTAAATGGCTTAAATGAGATATGCCAAAGAAATGGTAATGTGTGGGAATTTTGAGTACTATTAAAATTTTTGAGGTTTGGTTACTAAATGAGACTATTCCCCTCAAATAGCAATTTCTACCTTTATGTTTATATTGAAGATTCTTTTCACTCTGTATGATGCTAGCTACATACTGAGGGTTATAAAGAAAGAATGAGAAAAAGGTAAGACTTTATTAAACATAATGCAAATAATTTTTACTCTAAGCAGCATAAGATATTTGTGTAATATTGTACTTTAAATATTACAGAAATTCCGAGGGAGCACATAGTGTGTTTGTGATAATCATTAAATGCTTCTTGGAAATTAAAAAAAAACTTTATGAAGAATCTTGAGAGAATCTAAGATGGAGGCATAGGTAGACACTTTGCATCTCCCTCCAAAACCAAAAAGGGATATATCTACCTCAAAACTAGAGACAACCAGAAATTCCAGAAAATCGAGCTGCATGGAAGTCCAACATACTAAAGATGTAAAGAAGAAACCCTCATCTAGGCAGTTAGGAGGGGAAGAGCAAGGACAATGAGGATGTGTTTTGATGGAGCAGTTTAGTGGCTCAGTTTGACAGGGCGAGGTTTGGTTGCATGCGGTATGGTGGTGTGGCAGCTGCAGTGGGATGGCTACTGTGATTGAACAGTGGAAAGCACAGTCACACATTAAAAAAATCATAGGGATAGTTGTTTACAACTCCCAGCAGCAGACCAGACCACATGGCTCATGGTTCTAGCACCAGGGGAAAAATAAAGCCACATTGCTTCCGCTTGTGAATACCAGTGGAGGTTAGGGTAGAGAATTAAATTGCTGATATTTCAACACAGTCTGTTTTTTAAGAGGCCCCCATATTTGGACCATCCACAGACCCACCCATTCTAGGAACCATGACCAGGACAACAGCTAGAAAGGTACCAATCCCATATGGAAAGCAGAAGTGTCTGGAAAAGGGGTGAATGCTGAGCAATTAGCATTGTTCCCTTTCAGACCCTTCCACCACATACAACATCACAATGTGGTGAATGGGTACTGATGAATACCTTAGGCTCTGCCTCTTACAATGTAACAGGTGTGACAGCTCTACCTAAAACACAGAGGCAAATGCAGGAGCCTGTATAGTTGAGGAGACAGAGAACTATGACTCTAAAAAGGGAATATATTAAAGTCCCAGTGGACAAACTAAGCTATGAGGAAATAGCCAACCTAACAGATGGGGTGGTATCTAGTCTAATAGGTGCACAGTTTTGTTTTTTAAAAATTTATTATTTTTTAAAAGATTTTATTTATTATTTTTCAGAGATAGGGGAAGGGAGAGAGGAAGAGAGAGAGGGAGAATCATCAATGTATGGTTGCTTTTCACCTGCCTCCAGCTACAGACCTGGCTGGAGACCTGGCTTGCAATCTAGTTATGTTGCCCTGGCTGGGAATCAAACCAGCGACCTTTGGGTTCCCAGGTGGGCACCTTATCCACTGTGCCACCAGCATGGGCTCAGATGCACAGTTTAAAATGCTGTAATAAAGAAGCTCACAGGCTTGATAGATATGCTTAAGTATGGCAAATCTAGAATAGAAATGAAGGCTAGGTTAAGTGAAACAAAGGAAAATACATTAAAATCCAATGGTGAAGGGAGGGAAACCAGGGTTGAAATCAATGATTTGGAACATAAGGAAGAAATAAATAGTACAGGAAAAGGAAACAAGAATTGAAAAAAATGAGGAGAGACTCAGGAACCTCTGGGGCAACTTTAAATATGCCAATACTCGAATCTTAGGGGTGCCAGAAGAAGAGGAAAAGCCAGAAATTGAAAACTTGTGTGAAAAATTAATGAAGAAAAACTTCCCTAATTTGGTGAAGGAAATAGAATATAAGTCCAGGAAGCACAGAGAGTCCCAAATGAGCTAGATCCAAATCAAACCACACCAAGACATATCATAACTAAAATGCCAAAGATTAAAGATAAAGAGAGAATCTTAATAGCAACAAGAGAAAAACAGAGAGTTACCTACAAAGGGGTTCCTATAAGACTATCAGCTGCTTTCTCTAAAGAAACTTTGCAGGCAAGAAGGGCCTGGCAAGAAATAATCAAAGTGATGAAAAGCAAGTACCTACAACCTAGATTACTTTGTCTAGCAAAGCTATCATTTAGAACAGAAGTGCAGATAAAGGGCTTCTCAGACAAGGTAAAGTTAAAGGAGTTTATCATCACCAAGCCATTATTACATGCAATGTTACAGGCACTTATTTATTAAAACAATCAAAATTATGAACATTAACAAGATAACAAACTTACAACTATCAACAACAGACTCTAAAAAATAAAAATAAAAACAAACTGAGCAAACAACCAGAATAGGACCAGAATCATAGGTATGGGGGTCATTGGGAATGTTATTAGCTGGGAGGGAAAGCAGGGTGAAATGGGGAAATGGTGTGGGGATTAGGAAACAAATGGTGTGGGTACAAGATAGACAGGGAGAAGTTAAGAATAATAGAGGAAAAGGTGAAATCAGAGAACTTATATGCACAACACATGGACATGAATAAAAGTGGGTGGAATTGTGGGATAGAAAGAGGTCCTGGGTTGAGGGGAGCAAAGGGAAAAGAATTTTGGACAACTATATCAGCATAATCAATAAAATATACTTAAAAAGAGATATAAAACATAGACCTTGAAAAAGAAAAGAAACAAAAAGGTTTATGGAGGTTAAGAGAAAACCATGATTTACAGGCAGAGGTAGGATGGGAGGACAAGAAACAGAGAAAAGAAAAGGCACAGTATTGATTGGGCAGACACTTGTCTATCTAGTAAATGTATGGGTATTGCTGCCAGTAGAATACATTTGAGTTCCTATTTTTTTAATTTAAAAGTCTAAGGATGAAATACCAATTTTTTCTTACCTACCTATATTGTCTTCAAATATCAACTGCTGGTTACTGCAGTGGGTCAACAAAGGGTGGAAAACTTTGCATGTAAAGAATATCATACAGAAAATTGATTCATGTTTTATTGGTGATGGACAGAGTGGTTAGGATGAAGAAAATGATGATTTGATCATTTGTTTTTAGAGGTACTTTCAAACTGAAATAGTAAGTATCTGATAACAAAGGTTAATTTTTAGTACCACACATTGATTTTTCTGGACATATATTGCATTTTTGCCTACCAATTAAAAATAATACTCATGTGTTCTTTGTGAGAACTTTTATCCTCTTATCTCCTAAGGATAATCTATCAGTCCAAAATGACTCTATAAATGAGCATTTGTTTCTAAAGGATTACTGAGCAACTGGGGTGAATAGTCCTTTGTATATCTGTAGCCCTTGAAAGGCCTTTAATCATCAAGAAATACTCTGCTTCTCCTTAATTACTTCTGAAAAAGTTTAGGTTTTTAGGGTATATTAATGGGTGAAAAATCATCTAGATTTTCCTTAATTTTAACCACATATATCAGTCTGTTTATAGTAGGCAGTTGCTGTCATCAATGCACAGAATGTCTTTGATGGTACAATGGAAAAATCACATTGCATCATATTCTTCCTTTTTAAAATGACCCTCTAATTTTCTTTTGAATATCTTTGTTAGTTTTGGAATTAGCATAAACTGGTAGCTTTATGTGAGGAATCTAAAAAATTGATTGCAGCATGAGTATTGCCAATGATACCAAGCAGAACGTAGCATATGCACTAACATCAAAAAGAGGCCTATCACTTTGTAGAATCCTTAAAAGAAAAAAATAAAAATAATGCTTCTCGCCCAGGAAGGGTGGTTCTGTTAATTGTAGAATTGTTTTGTACACCAAAAGGCTGCAGGTATGACACCTGGTCAGGGCACATACCTAAGTTGTGGGTTCTATCCCTGACTGTGTTGCATAGGGGATGCAACATATCAGTGTCTGTCTATCTGTCTGTTTCTCCCTCTCTCCTTTCCTTTCTAAAATCAATGAACATATCCTCAGGTAAGGATTTAAAAAAGTATTAAAAAGAATGCTTCTCAGTTTTCCATACTTGAACAGGGACTCTAGGCTATTTTATATATCCAATAGAAAACTGTTTGGAAGTATAGGCTTAAGAGTCTGACAGCCTTGGATTTGAGTCTTATTTCCACTTATACAGAGCTATATTCCATTAGCATCCTTATCTGTAAAAACTGGATTGAGTAAGCCAATTTTATAAAGTGCTTAGTAAATAGCTTTAGTCAGAGAAGGGGGACTAAACATATAGTGGCCTCTGTCTATGTATTAAATATTTTTGGTATTAACAATAACCACTTATAAATTACTTTTTCAGGGCAAGATGGCAGAGGAATAAGAGGAGCTACACCAATCTTCTCCCAGGTCATAATCAGGAATTACTTTTTTGGAGAAAAAATCAGCTGGAATTACCAACAGAACACCAGCTAGAAAGAAGCCTTATAACCACAGACAGAACAGAAGAGGATGCTTCATCACAATGTGGCTGGTAGGAATCACAGAAACATGAGAGGACTGGCTGGGTTCCCACTGGAGGCAGCAGCTGAAGGGACAGAGCCAGGGGCTCCACCTGATAAGGGTGGGTTCTGGTCCCACAGCTGGGTTTTCCAGCTACAGCAACATTGCGGAGAGTAGGGCAGCATCCAGCTGAGAAGGGCAGAGAGACATAGAATTTACTAGCCTAAGAGAGCACTGGCAGAGAACTACTAGGGTGACCACAATGAAAATACATTGGCACACACCTGCCCTGGATGCCAGGGAAGGGGAGGGCAGAGAGGACTGGAGATGCATGGGGAGAGTGTGGCAGTGGCTTGGAGTAGAGAGAGGGGGAGGCAGCTGTGGGGATCCTGATGCTGACTCATCGCCCACACTTCAGGTGGACTGTGCTGCACCAAAAGGCTTCCCTAAGGTCCTTATAACCCCACCCACTGGAAGCAACATGCCCCGTCCAGCGGTGCCTGATCATAATTCTTGAATTTACATCTAAATAAATATCTCCCACCTTGCCTTGCCTGAGCATAGATACAATAGTTGGGACCTGAAAAGGTATTTCATGCCCAGCAGCACCTGGGGCTGGCTGCTGATTACAAACTCTCTAACTTATAGCTGGGTCAGTTAGTCAGCCCCGCACAGTGGTGTGTAAGCCTGGTGGCTGATAGTGGATTCATTGGTTTGCAACTGAGTTGGCCTGTCTTACCCAGAAGCACCTGGGCCTGGAGACTGATCACAGATTCACTGATTTATAACTGAAACAGTTTGTACCTCCCAGTGGCACCTGAGCCTGGCAGCAGGTCATAAACTCATTGGATTAAAATTGAATCTTTCTGCCTAGCCCAGGGGTCACTTAGCCTGGCAGGAAATCACAGATTCATTGGATTACAATAGAATCTTTCAATCTAGACCAGTGGCACCTGAGCCTGGCAGCTGATCACAGGTCCATTGGATTACAACTGAACCCTTCTGTGTAGCCTGTCAGGGCCTATGTTTGGTTAACTGATCACAGACTCATTGATTTACAACTGAAAGGATCAGCACTCCCAAGCTGCCTCTGAGCTTGGCCATGGATCACAGATTGATAGGATTACAACTGAATCACTCCATCTGGCGTAGCAGTTCCTTAGTCTGGCAGCTGATCACAGTCTGATTGGATTATAACGAAACCTAAAATTGGAAAGAAAAAGAAACAGTACATCACTGAAAGGAAAGGAGGAATCCCCAGAAAGATTGCTAAGTGAAATAGAGGCAAGCAAATTATCAGATATGGAATTCAAAATAATAATGACAGAGAAGCTCAATGAGCTCAGCCAGCTCAAAGAAAACTATAGACAACTCAGGAGAACTACAAAGGACTCCAGGGAATCTACAAGGAATTTACTGAGAACTATACCAACATTAAAATGGACATAGAAACTATCAGTAAGAGCAAGGAGGAAATATGAAGAATACAATTTCTGAATTGAAGAACACAGCAGAAGGAATCAACAGGAGGCTAGAGGAAGCAGAAGATGAGATCAACAAGGTAAAGGACAACATATAAAAATATTCCAAGACAGTGCAAGAGATTGACAAAAGGTTGAAAAAGAATGAATAGGTTATAAGAGAGCTGCAGGACAACATGAAACACAATAATATCCATATCATAGGGATACCAGCAGGAGAAGAGAAACAAGGAATGGAAAATCTGTTTAAAAAAGTAATCATAGAAAATTTCCCTAACATAATGAGTTAAAATGTTACTCAAGTTCAGGAAGCACAGAAGGTCCCAATTAGGATTAATCCAAACAGACCCACTTCAAGACACATTATAATTAAAATGGCAAACACAAAGACAAGGAGACAATCCTAAAAGCATCAAGAGAGAAACAGCAAATAATATATAAGGGGGCTCCAATAAGGTTATCAAATGATTATTCAACAGAAACAATACAATCCAGAAGGGAATGGCAAAAATATTCCAAGTAATGGGAAACAAAGGCCTGCAACTAAGAATACTCTACCCAGCTAGGCTCTCATTCAAAACAGGAGAAATAAGGAGTTTCCCAGACAAAAGAAGATTAAAAGAATACATCTCTACCAAACCAGCATTGCAAGGAATGTTAAAGGGTCTGCTTTAAGAAGATGAAGACACAGAGAGAGAGACAAAGAGAAACACAGGTACAAAGGGGAAAAATGGCAATAAACAAGTATCAATCAATAATAACCTAAAATGTAAATGCATTGAATGTGCCAATCAAAAGACATAGGGTAGCTAAATGGATAAGAAAACATGACCCAAATATATGCTGTCTTCAAGAGACCCACTTCAGAACAAAAGATCAACACAGATTGAAAGTGAAGGGATGGAAAAATATTTATCAAGCAAATGGACATGAAAATAAAGCTGGGGCAGCAATACTTATTTCAGACAAAATAGATTTTATGATGAAGGCCATAAAAAGAGACAAAAAAGGACATTTGATAATACTTCAGGGAACAATCCATCAAGAAGATATAACTCTGGTCAACATATATGCACCCAACATACAAGCTCCCAAATATATAAGGAAAATCTTGGAGGATGTCAAGAAGGATATAGATAGCAACACACTAACAGTAGGGGATTTTAACCACAAAACAAAAAATACCCCACCAAGGATATTGTGGCATTGAATAACACTTTAGATAAAATGGACCTAACTGATATATACAGAATTTTTTATCCTAAAGAAGTGAAATACACATTTTTTTCAAAGGCACATGGAACTTTCTCAAACATAGACCACATGGTAAGTCACAAGACAAGCCTTCATAAATACAGGAAAATTGAAATCATACCAAGCATCTTCTTAGATCACAATGGATTGAAACTAGAAACCAATCTCAAGGGAAAAACCCAAAAACACTCTAACTCATGGAGACTGAATAACAAGCTTTTAAGTAATGAATGGGTTAACAATGAGATCAAAGGTGAAATAAAAAAGTTTCTGGAAACAAATGACAATGAATACACAACAGTCCAAAACTTATGGACACAGCGAAGGCAGTCCTCAGAAGGAAGTTCATAGGAATACAGGCCTATATTAAAAGGTTAGAAGAAGCTCGTAAAAACAACCTAACCATGAAGCTACAAGAACTAGAGGAGAAACAAAAGACAAAGCCCAGAGCAAGTAGGAGGAAGGAAATAATCAAGATCAAAGCAGAATTAAATGACTTAGAGACTAAAACTATAATTCAAAGAATCAGTAAATCCAGGAGCTGTTTCTTTGAAAAAATTAACAAAATTGGCAAACCTTTAATCAGACTCATCAATAAAAAGAGAGACCAAGTGAACAAAATCAGAAATGACAGAGGAGAAAATACAACTGATACTTCAGAAATACAAAAGATTGTAAGAAATTACTACTAACAACTATATGACAAGAAATATGACAACATGGGTGAAGTGGAAAAATTTCTGAAAATGTATAACTTACCAAAACTGAATCCAGAAGCAGCAGAAATCCTGAATAGGCCAATAACAACTAGTGAAACTGAAGCAGTAATAATAATAATAATAATAATAATAATAATAACTCCCAAAGCACAAGAGCCCCAGACATCATGACTACACAGGTGAATTCTACCAAAAAATTAGAGAAGAACTAACTCCTCTTCTTCTCAACCTATTCCAAAAAATCCGACCAGAGGGAAGACTCCCAAACTCTTTCTATGAGGTCAACATTATTCTAATCCCAAAACCAGGTCAAGGCACAACTAAGAAAGAAAACTACAGGCCAATATCTCTAATGAACATAGATGCTATGATTCTCAACAAAATATTGACCAACTGGATTCATTAAAAAGTACATTAAAAAGACCATACATCATGATCAAGTGGGTTTCATCCAAGGGATACAACAATGGTACAACATTCCCAAATCAATAAATGTAATACACCATATAAACAAACTGAAAGATAAAAACCATATGATCATATCAATAGATGCTGAAAAAGCATTTGATAAAGTACAGCAAAATGGGAATAGAGGGAATACCTCAACATAATCAAGGACATATAGGTGAAACCTGAAGCCAACATCACACTTAACGGACAAAAACTAAAAGCTTTCCCCCTAAGATCAGGAACAAGACAAGGCTGTTCACCTTCTCTACTTCTGCTCAACATCATTTTGGAAGTTCTAGCCATAGGATCAGACAAGAGAAAAGATTCAAAGGTATCCAAATTTGAAAGGAAGAAGTAAAACTGTCACTATTTGTAGATAACATGATAGTGTATAAATGAAACCCAATAGACTCCACCAAAATCCTATTTGACCTAATAAGCAAATTTAGCAAAATAGCTGGATATAAAATCAATATTAAGAAATCAAAAGCATTTTTGTATAATAATGAAACATCAGAGAGAGAAGCTACCAAACAAATCCCATTTACCATAGCAACAATAAAAATAAATAAACTTAACAAAGGAGGTAAAACACCTGTACTTAAAAAACTACAGAGCATTGAAGAAAGAAATTAAGGAAGCTACAAATAAATAAAAGCATATACCATGTTTATGGGTGGGAAGGATTAACATCATTAAAATGTTCATATTACCCAAAGCTATCTATAGATTCAATGCAATCCCAATTAAAATACCAATGACATACTTCACAGATATAGAAAAGTACTTCAGAAATTTACATGGGTCTAAAAATGACCATGAATAGCCATAGCAATCTTGAGAAAGAAGAATAAGGTAGGAGGAATCACAATACTGGACATCAAACTATACTACAAGGCTACTGTAATCAAAACAGTCTGGTAATGGCATAAGAATAGACATATAGATAAAAAGAACAGAATAGAGATCCCAGAAATAAACCCAGGATTCTATGGTCAATTAATATTTGACAAAGGGGGAAGGAACATAAAATGGAGTAAAAACAGTTTCTTCAACCAGTGGTGTTGGTAGAACTGGACAGGGACATGCAAAAAAATAAAACTAGACCACCAACTTACACCATACACCAGAATAAACTGAAGATGGATAAAGGACTTAAACATAAGTCGTGCCGCCATAAAGGTCCTAGAGAAAAATATAGGCAGTAAAATTTTAGATATCCTATGCAGAAACATGTTTAATGATACTTTTCCAAGGGCAAAGGAAATCAAAGAACAAATCAACATATTGGACTATATCAAACTGAAAAGTTTCTGTTCAGCTAAAAAGAACACCAGCAAAGTTAGAAAAGAACCAACTTTATAGGAAAACATATTTGCCAATGATACTTCATACAAGGGTTTGATATCCAAAATATATAAAGAACTAATGTGACTCAACACCAGGGAGATGGGCAGCACAATTAAAAAATGGGCAAAGGACCTGAACAGACTACTCTCTAAGGAAGACATACAAAGGGCCCAAAGGCATAAGAAAGAATGCTCAACATCACTAGCCATCAGAGAGATGCAAATTAAAACCACAATGAGATACCACCTCACACCTGTTAGAATGGCAATCATCAACAAATCAACAAACAACAAGTGTTGGCGAAGATGTGGGGCAAAGGGAACCCTTGTGCACTGTTGGTGGGAATTCAAACTGGTACAGCCACTATGAAAAATAGTATGGAATTTCCTCAAAAACTAAAAATGGAACTGCCTTTTGACTCAGTGATTCCACTACTAGCATTATACTCAAAGAACCATGAAACATCAATTCATAAGAACCTATGTACCCCTATGTTCAGAGCAGGGCTATTTACAATAGCCAAGTGCTGGAAACAGCCTAAGTGCCCATCAGTGGATGAATGGATCAAAAACTTTGATATATTTACACAATGGAATACTACATAGCAGAAAGAAAGAAGGAACTCCTACCTTTCACACCAACATGAATAGAACTGGAAAGTATTATGCTTAGTGAAATAAGCTAGTCAGTGAAAGACAAATACCATATGATCTCACCCATTATAGGACACTAATGAACCAAACAAACAAATAAGCAAAACAGGACCAGATACATGAAAACAAGGAACAGACCTTTAGTGGTCAAAGGGGATGGAGTTGGGGGAGGGGAAAAAGGAAGCAAAGAAAAAGAGCAATTTAGTCAAGGAACTAGCAGGGGAGAACCATGGATATGGACAACAAATGGGATTGACTTTGCCCCAGGGCGTGGGGGGTGGGGAGTGAGAAAGGAGTGAGAAGGGAGAGGAAATGGGATGAATGTAATATAACAACAATAAAATTAAATTAAAAATCAATCAATCAAACACACAAAAATAAAATAAGCATTAAAAATTACTTTTTCAAAAACTATTTTATTCATTTGATCCTCAGGCTGAACTCAGTTAATTGAGTGGAAATACAGTTGGCAAAATTCAAATATAAAGGCCTAATTCAGAACCTTACTGAGGTGTTCTAACTTAGGGCTTCCTCATAACAGGAAAGAGAGTCTTCTATTATTTAATGTACTACTTCTTTCTTTTCTGTCATGTGCTCAAAGCCTCATGGAGATGGATATCCAGTTATTAGAATTCAAGAACTTTGGAACATAATTAATCTCTTTGCCATGTTCCTGTCAATAAAATGGAAATACTTATTTTTTTTTATCACCTATTGCAATGTGTACAGAAAGATAAGATAAAATTATATTAGTATTAGTAATCAGTTGGAATACTTTGTATCAATTACTGTTCTGAGCATTCTATATGTATTAACACATCTATTCTTCTAAAAACTATTTGAGTGCTACCATATATCTCACCAGGGTGATTGCTACACCTTCCTTATTCATCCTATATGCTCTACCTAAGAATCCACTTATTTAGCCATGTATGCAATGCACAAAAATCATACAACTAAATGATAGATCTAGGATGTACATTGAGGTGGTATGGCTCCATGCAAGGCTGACATCTCAGAGATTTTGATAGCACTTTGCAAATAGTCAATATACAGGGACTGGAATAATCATTAGCACTTTGGGTTTCTACCTGTGAGTAAGAGGAGTCCAAGTAAATTGGGGATCTCCATTTGGAACCCAGTGAGTAAAGAAATCCAAGACTGGTTTTATTTTGTAATGGCATTGGAAACATTCTATGCAGCCATTTAGAGAATAGCAAGCAATGTAGAATTGAGAACCATATGTATATTTTTTAATGCAGCAGAACTGGAAACTTGTATCCATTTATTCATTCATTCATCTATTCACTGTCAGGCATTATGTTAACAGTTGGTAATGCAGAGGAGAAAAAGATGCACATATTGTCTTAAAGTATCATTTTGTCTAGTAGGGAAGACAACAGTGTTGGTTGTCATTCTGCCTTCCACTACCGGCATGAACTTGAGAGAGTCACTCAATTGTTCTGATCCTCTATTCCCTCATTTTTAAATGAGGATAAATTCTATTACATTCCAAAATTTCTGTGAATATTAGAGATGGGCTATTTAAACTACCTGAAACAAATTCTTACTGAATGGACAGCTGTTAATTCTATGAAGGTGGAGCATAAAGGGAGTTGAAGTTGGAGAACCAAACTAACACTCAAGTAAGGGTCAAAGAGAATCATTAAAGTATATTTAGTAGGGACATGTGATGGTCAGGTTTTCATATTAGAAAGTTAACCTTGGTTGTAGGATGAAGGTTGAGCTGAACAGGGACTAAGGTGAAGAACTGGAATTTTATTAGGAAAGTATTGAAAAATAGAGAACATCAGGTCAAGATGGAGGTGTAGGTAAACATGGCTCACCCTCTTGCACAACCACAGCAAAAATTACAACTAAACTACAAAACAACTATCTCTCAGAGCTGTCAGAAAATTGAGCTGTATGGAAGTCCAACAACCAGGGAACTGAAGTCACATTTATTCAGACAATTAGGAGGGGCAGAGATGTGGAGATATGAAAAGGGTGGTCCCACACACATGTGTGGTGGAAAAAATTGGGAGGGATATCTCAGGAGCAAAGGATCCCAGATCCATACTGGGACCTCCAGCCCAGGGTTCTACTTCCAGGAAGTTAAGCTCCTATAACTTCTGGCTTTAAAACACCAGTAAGGGCTGGGCCAGCCAAAGAAACTTCAGGATATTCGGGAGTTCTCCCCTTATAGGGTCCACTAAAGACTAAGGACTTATGCAGATTCACTACCTTTGGGCTAGTGCACCAGGGCAGCAGATTGAAGGGCATTAGTGGCATAAAGGGGAAGTGTCTGGCATCAGGGCAAGTGCTGGGGGATGGCTTTCTCCTGGACAAAACTCCAGAGGACAGGCAACAGCCATTGTCCCTTTTCTGAGCACTCATTGGGCACTTCAACAATGTACAAAAGACACAAGCAGAAATAAATGTTACACCAAGTGAAATAAAGAAAAAATTACAGGGAATTAACAGTGGAGCTATGAAGCCAAGAATCAAATCAATGATTTGGAACACAAGGAAAAAATTCAATCAGAACATCAAGATGAAAAAATAATTAAAATATGAGGATAGGTAAGAGTCTCTGGGACATCTCCAAACATACCGACATTTGAATCATGGGGTGACAGAAGGAGAAGAGAAAGAGCAATAAATTGAAAACTAATTTGAAAAAAAATAATGAAAGAAAATTCCTTAAATTGGTGAAGGAAATAGACATATAAATTTAGGAAGCATAGAGTCCCAAACAAGATGGATGCAAAAAGGACTATACCAAGACACACCATAATTAAAATGCCAAAGGTTAAAGATAAAAGAGAGAATCTTAAACAGCAAGAGGAAAGCAGAGAGTTACCCACAAAGGAGTTCCCATAAGATTGTCAGCTGATTTCTCAAAATAAACTTTGCAGGCAAGAAGAGACTGGCAAGAAGTATTAAAAGAGATGAAAAACAAGAACATACAACCTAGATTACTCTATCCAGCAAGGCTAGCATTTAGAATGGAAGGGCAGATAAAGAGCTTCCCAGATAAAGTAAATCTGAAGGAGTTAATCATGACCAAGCCATTATTATATGAAATATTAAAGGTACTTATTTAAGAAAAATAAGATATAAACAATGAACATCAAAATGACAACGAATTCACAGCTATCACTAACTGAACCTAAAAGACAAACTGAGCAAACAAGCAGTACAAAAACAGAATCATATATGTATACATGGAGATCATTTGGATGGTTACAAAATAGGAAGGGGAAAAAGGAGAATGGACACAGGTCCATGGGTTAAGAGGTGCAAATTCATAGGTACAGAATAGGCAGGGGGGTGTTAAGAACAGTTAGGAAATGGAGAAACCAAAGAACTTACATGCATGACCATGGAGATGACCTAAGTAGGACAATTACTGGAGGGAATAGGGGGTACTGGGTGGATGGGAAAAGTTGGAACTATTGTAACAATTGTAATAGCATAATCAATAAAATATATTTAAAATAAAGAAAAGTATTGAAAAATAGAGGAAGAGGGCCTACAAGGCAAAGAGGCTTTGTGGACTTGGAATAGAGATAAGAGAAATTTGGAGATAGAATAGATTTAAAACATTTTTAATACAGGACTCTTAAAGAATTTAAAAATGGAATGGTAAGGGAAACCAGACATAAAAATAATTTTTAAAGACAAATCCTATTTGGAAGACACCTTGGTTCTGAGGCAGAAGAAAGGCATTTTGGATGTTAATTTTGTGCCTTTGAGCTTTCTCCATCTCCCCTTCCTAAGGGTCAGTAAGGATTGCTTTTTGGGGCCTTTGGCACTCTTCTGCAACTCCTTTCTAGCACATATGTCACCATACTGCTGTTAATTTTTTTATGACTGTCTCCCCGAATCATGGAGAGCTCAATGAGTGAGAATGTCTTTTTTCCAATTGCCCAATATTTACTGTGTGGCCCAGAGCAGGTATTTAAGAAAATATTTGTGGATTAAATAAATTAGTAAACAAATGTGAGCATAGTAGTTAAGCATATGATCATTAGAATAGGACTGATAAGTTTTGAATCTTCTACCATCCCTTACTAGTAGGGTCACAACCATCTCAGGCTGTTTCTTTATCAATGAATATGCAAATTATCATAATGTTGCAGTGAAGTTAAATGGCACAAACACACACAAAGTGTTTAGCCTATTCTCTGACACACACAATAAGCATTTATTTAATTAAATGAGAGGCACTAGTATTGTCAATATTATCATTGTGAAGGCAATGGAACACTTAATTCCTAATCATTCTAACCATTTCCTCCTACCCCTCCACTTTCTGCTGCTCCATATAATTCTTATTTTAAAAATCAAATTGATGGAACTAATGATTATATTAATGAAACTTGCTAAACTTTGGATAGGTTGATTTTTCTTCTTTCATTATTTCAGCTTAATCTCACTCTTCACCCGTGCAATCAAAGACCTAATGTGTATCTGTGTATCTCTATATATCTATGTATTATATATATATATATATATATATATATATATACACACACACACACACAAACACACACACATGCACACACATCCATGTATGTATATATATACACACATCTAGGAGTTGTATACACATTTATATAACCTATGCATCTTACATATTATATATCATATATAGGAGGTATATATGTGTGTATATGTAGGATGTAGCAAAAGTAGGTTTGCAGTTGTGAGTATGCAAAACACAAGTTTATTCATACACACAACTGTAAACCTACTTTTTCCCATCCCTGTATAGGTATGCATCTCCTACATAACTTCTTCTTCCTATATAGATAGAAATAGATATTTCTTTGTGGTAGAAAAATATAAAGAAGGAAGACCAGCTCATTGGGAACCCAGAGACAAATACATTTTTACCTGATTGAGGTAGTAAGACAAGTGGTTGTCTTTGAAGAATTAGACCAATATAGACAGGAGTGACTGGGACAACAGGAAAGTAGTCTTCACAGCTTTGTTTTCTTACCAACTGACCAAACATGAAAAATGAAACTCAATATGAGGCAAGGGCTCCTCCTTATACACTCTCTCCAGCACCTTCCATGTCTCCAAATATTTTTTTTTTGAGAAGCATACCTTGTGTATTTTATTAAATGCATGATTGGGCTGGATTTCTCTGAATTAGGGGTCTTAATTTGCCAGTAAACTATAGCTTCAGGTTGGTCATCTGGAAAAATAAACTACTCAACAGCCATATACTTTGTCTTTGTCTGGTTTCAGGCAGTGGATTTTGGGGGATTAGCATAGAGCAAACAACAAGAAGGAACTTTCTAGTCTCCTTGAAAGTTCTTTGACTAGACCCTTCCCTTTCTTTTCCCTGTTATATCCCTTCTTCTCCCCCTCTGGTCACTATCAGTCTGTTTTTTGTTTCCATGCCTCTGGTTCTATTTTGCTCATTTTTTTCCCCATTAAGTTCCTTTTATAGGTGAGATCATATGGTATTTATCTTTTACCACCTAGTTTATTTCACTTAGCATATCCTCCAGTTCCATGTATGTTGTCACGAAAAGCAGGAGTTCATTCTTGCTTTCTGCTGTATAGTATGTTATGCCATTGTGTAAATGCACCACAGTTTTTTGATCCACTCATTTACTATTGGGCACTTAGGCTAATTCCAGCACTTGGCTATTGTAAGTAGCATTGCTATGAACATAGGGGGACATAATTCTTTTTGAATTAGTGATTCAGGATAATTAGAATATATTCCCAGCAATGGAACTGCTGAGTCAGAGGCAGTTCCATTTTTAGTTTTTTGAGGATATTCCATATGGTTTTCCATAGTGACTGCACCAGTCTGCATTCCCACCAATAGTGCACTAGAGTTCTCTTTTATCCTCCTCCTCACCACACTTCTTGTTTGCTGATTTGTTAATGACCTCTATTCTGGCAGGGAAGAGGTGGTATCTCATGTGCTTTTAATGTGCATCTCTGATGGCTAGTGATGTTGAGCATATTTTCTTATGCCTATGGGCCTCTTTATGTCCTCCTGGAGAAGTATCTGATCAGGTCCTTTGCCAAAATTTTAAATTTTTTAAAATTAAAAAATATTATTTTAGAAAGAGGGTAAGGGAGAGAGGCAGAGAGGGAGAGAGACATCAGTGTATGGTTGCCTTTCACCTGCCTCCAGCTATGATCCTGGCTGGAGATCTGGCTTGCAAGCTGGTTGTGTGTGCCCTGGCTGGGAATCAAACCAGTGACTTTTGGGTTCAAAGGCCAGCACTTTATCCACTGTGCCACCAGCCAGGACTCCTTTGCCAATTTATAATTGGATTGTTTGTTTTTCTGATGTTGAGTCATACAAGTTCTTTATATATGTTGGAGGTCAAACCCTTGTCTAAGGTATTATTGGTAAATATGTTTTCTCATACAGTTGGTTCTCTTTTTATTTTGCTAATGTTTTCTTTAGCTTAACAAAAACATTTAAAACATTTTATTTTATTACTGCTGTATTACCTTCATACCATTTCCCATCCTCCACTCTCCCCTTCCCCACCCTTTCCATTCCCCGACAGTCAATCCTACATGTTGTCCATGTCCATAGGTCATCCATGTTACCTCCTTGACTAAACTGTACCCCTTCTTTGCCTCCTTCTCGTCCCTCCTCCCTCCCCTCGGAACACAGAAAGTCTGTTCCTTGTATTCCTGTCTCTGGTTCTGTTTTGCCTGTTTGTTTGTTTTGTTCATTAGTCTCCTGTAATGGATGAGATCATATGGTATTTGTCTTTCACTGACTGGCTTATTTCACTAAGCATAATACTTTCCAGTTCTATTCATGTTGGTGTGAAAGGTAGGAGCTTCTTCTTTTCTTCTGCTGTGTAGTATTCCATTGTAAAAATGTACTAAAGTTTTTTGATCCATTCATCCATTGATGGAAACTTAGGTTATTTCCAACACTTGGCTATTGTAAGTAGTGCTGCTATGAACAAAAGGGTACATAGGTTCTTATAAATTGGTGTTTTAGGGTTTTTCAGGTATAATCCTAACAGTGGAATCACTGGGTCAAAAGGCAGTTCCAGTTTTAGTTTTTTGAGGAAACTCCATACTGTTTTCCATAGTGGCTGCACCAGTCTGCATTCCCACCAATAGTGTACCAGTGTTCCCTTTTGTCCACATCCTTGCCAGCACTTGTTTGTTGATTTGTTAATGATGGCCATTCCAGCAGGTATGAGGTGGTATCTAATTGTGGTTTAATTTGCATCTCTCTGATGGCTAGTGATGTTGAGGTTTCTTTCATATGCCTATGAGCTCTTTGTATGTCCTCCACAGAGAAGTGTCTGTTCAGGTCCTTTGCCTATTTTTTAATTGGGCTGTCTATCTCCCTGGTGTTGAGTCACATATGTTCTTTATATATTTTGAACATCAATTCCTTGTCTGGGGTATCATTGGCAAATATGTTTCCTATAAAGTTGGTTCCCTTTTAATTTTGCTGGTGATTTCTTTAGTTGAACAGAAACTTTTCAGTTTGATATAGTCCAATATGTTGATTTGTTCTTTGATTTCCTTTGCCCTTGGAGAAATACCAGTGAAAATAGTGCTGCATGGGGTATCTGAAATTTTACTGCTTTTGTTTTCTTCTAGGACTCTTTTAGTGTCAGGTCTTATGTTTAAATCCTTTATTTATCTTGAATTTATTCTTGTGTATGGTGTAAGTTGGTGGTCTAGTTCTATTTTTTTGCATGTTGCTGTCCAGTTCTCCCAACACCACTTGTTGAAGAGGCTATTCTCACTTCATTTCATGTTTCTTCTGCCTTTGTTGGATATTAATTGACCATAGAGCCCTGGATTTATTTCTGGGCTCTATTCTGTTCTTTGATCTATATGTCTGTTCTTATGCCAGTACCATATTGTTTTGATGACAGTAGCCTTATAGTATATTTTAATACCTGATATTGTGATTCCTCCTACCTTGTTCTTCTTTATTAAGATTGCTGTGGCTATTCGTGGGTGTTTTTGGCTCCATATACATTTTTAAGGTATTTTTTTTTTAATCTCTGTGAAGTATGTCATTGGTATTTTAATTGGGATTGCAATGAATCTGTAGATTGCTTTGGGTAATATGGACATTTTAATGATGTTAATTCTTCCCATCCAGGAACATGGTATATGCTTCCATTTATTTGTATCTTCCTTAATTTCTTTCTTCAGTGTTCTATAGTGTTCTGAGTACAGGTCTTTAACCTTCTTGATTAAGTTTATTCCTAAGTACTTTATTTTTCTTGTTGTATGGTAAATGGAATTATTTTTCTAGCTTCTATTTCTAATGTTTCATTATAGGTTTACAAAAATGCCTTTGATTTCTGGATATTGACTTTATACCCAGCTATTTTGTTAAATTTGCTTATTAGGTCAAGTAGGATTTTGGTGAAGTCCATCAGGTTTTGCATGTACACTATCATGTCATCTGCAAATAATGACAGTTTTATTTCCTCCTTTTCACTTTTTATACCTTTGATTCCTTTTCCTTGTCTGATCACTATGGCTAAAATGTCCAAAACAATGTTGAACAGAAGTAGAGAAAGTAGACAGCCTTGTCTTATTCCTGATATTAGGGGAAAGCTTTTAGTTTTTGCCTGTTGAGTATGATGTTGGTTTCAGGTTTCTCATATATGGCCTTTATTATGTTGAGGTATGCTCCCTCTATTCCCATTTTGCTTAGTATTTTTATCATAAATTGTTGTACTTTATCAAATGCTTTTTCAGCATCTATTGATATGATCATATGGTTTTTGTCTTTCATTTTGTTTATTGATTGGAGAATGTTGTATCATCCTTGAATCCCTGAGATGAATCCCACTTGATCATGGTGTATGGTCTTTTTAATGTACTGCTGGATCTGGTTGGCCAACATTTTGTTGAGAATCTTAGCATCTTATGTTCATCAGGGATATTGACTTATAGTTTTCTTTCTTAGTTGTGGCTTGACCTAGTTTTGGGATTAGAATAATATTGGCCTCATAGAAAGAGTTTGAGAGTCTTCTCTCTTGTTGGATTTTCTGGAATAGGTTGAGAAGGATAGGAGTTAGTTCTTCTTTAAATGTTTGGTAGAATTCACCTGTGTAGCCACCTGGTCTGGGGCTTTTGTGCTTTGGGAGATTTTTTATTATTTTTTTCAATTTCACTAGTTATTATTGGTCTAGTCAGGATTTCTGCTTCTTCTGGATTCAGTTATGGTTGGTTATACATTTCCAGAAATATGTCCATTTCATGCAGGTTGTCATATTTCTTGTTATATAGTTGTCTGTAGTAATTTCTTACAATCCTTTGTATTTCTGAAGTATCAATTGTGGTTTTTCCTCTGTCATTTCTGATTCTGTTTATTTGGGTCCTCTTTCTCTTTTTCTTGATTAGTTTGGTTGAAGGCTTTCCAACTTTGTTTATTTTTTCAAAGAAACAGCTCTTGGACTTATTGGTTCTTCGAATTGTAGTTAAAGTCTCTAAGTTATTGAATTCTGCTCTGATCTTGATGATTTCCTTCCTTCTACTTGCTCTGGGCTTTGTTTGTTGTTGTTCCTCTAGTTCTTGCAGCTTTATGGTTAGGTTGTTTGTATAAGCTTCTTCTATCCTTTTTAGGTATGCCTGTATTGCTATGAATTTCCCTCTGAGGACTGCCTTTGCTTTTCCCCATAGGTTTGGACTGTTATGTATTCATTTGTTTCCAGAAAAGTTTCTTTAAGTTTAGATTTTATTTATTATTTTTAGAGAGAGACTAATGGGAGAGGCAGAGAGCGAGAGAGACATCCATGTATGGTTGCCTTTTACCTGCCTCCAGCTACGGACCTGACTAGAGACCTGGCTTGCAACCTGGTTATGTGTCCTGGCTGGGGAATCGAACCAGTGATCTTTGAGTTCACAGGCTGGTGCTTTATCCACTGCGCCACAGTCAGGGCTCCAGAAACTTTTTGATTTCATCTTTGATCTCACTGTTAACCCATTCTTTACTTAAAAGCATGTTATTCAGTCTCCATGAGTTAGAATGTTTTTGGTTTTTTCCCTTGAGATTGGTTTCTAGTTTCAAGCCATTGTGATCTGAGAAGATGCTTGGTATGATTTCAATTTTCCTGTATTTGTGGAGGCTTGTCTTGTGACATACCATGTGGTCTATCTTAGAGAATGACCCACGTGCATTTGAAAAGAATGTGTATTTTGCTTCTTTTGGGTAAAAGACTCTGTATCCATCAGTTCATCTAGAGTGTTGTTATATGCCACCACATCTTTGGTGATTTTTTGTTTGGAAGATCTGTCCATTGTTGATAGTGGGGTATTAAAATCCCCTACTATTAGTGTGTTGCTGTCTATATCCTCCTTGAAGTCCTCCAAGATTTTCATTATATATTTGGGAACTCCTATGTTGGGTGCATATATGTTGACCAGAGTTATATCTTCCTGATGGATTATTCCCTTAAATATTATGAAATGTCCTTCTTTACCCCTTTTTATGACCTTCATTGTAAAATCTATTTTGTCTGAAATAAGTATTGCTACTCCAGCCTTTTTTTCATGTCCATTTTCTTGATATATATTTTTCCATTCCTTCACTCTCAATCTGTGTCGATCTTTTGTTCTGAGGTGGGTCTCTTGAAGACAGAATATATGTGGGTCATGTTCTCTTATCCGTTTGGCTACCCTATGTCTTTTGATAGGTGCATTTAATCCATTTATATTTAAGGTTATTATTGATTGGTACTTATTCATTGCCATTTTCACACTTTGTACCTGGATTCCTCCTTGGCTTTCTCTGTTTCTTCATTTTATTTATTTATTTATTTTTAAAGCAGACCCTTTAGCACTTCTTGCAATGCTCATTTGGTAGAGATGTATTCTTTTAGTCTTCTTTTGTCTGGGAAACTCCTTATTTCTCCTTCCATCTTGAATGAGAGCCTTGCTGGGTAGAGTATTCTTGGTTGCAGGACTTTGCTTTTCATTACTTAGAATATTTTTTGCCATTCCCTTCTGGCTTGAATTGTTTCTGTTGAATAATCATTTGATGGCCTTATTGGAGCCTCCTTATATGTTCTTTGTCTTTTCTCTCTTGATGCTTTTAGGATTCTGTCTTTGTCTTTGAAATTTTCCATTTTAATTATAATGTGTCTTGGAGTGGGTCTGTTTGTGTTGATCTTCATTGGGACCCTCTGTGCTTCTTGAACTTGAGTAATGTTTTCACTCATCATGTGAGGGAAATTTTCTATCATTACTTTTTTGAACAGGTTTTCCATTCCTTGTGTCTCTTTTCCTTCTGGTATCCCTATGATAACAGACATTAGTATGTTTCATGTTGTCCTGCAGCTCTCTTAAACTCTCTTCAATCTTGTTAAGCCCTTTTTCATTCTCTTGTCCTGTCTTGGAGTATTTGTCTATGTTGTCCTCCAACTTGCTGATCCGGTCCTCTGCTTCCTCTAGCCTACTGTTGATTCCTTCTACGGTGTTCTTCATTTCAGAAATTGTATTCTTAATTTCCTCCTGGTTCTTACTGATACTTTCTAAGTCCTTTTTGATGCTGGTTTAGCTCTCAGTAAGTTCCTTGTGACTTCCCTGGAGTTGTTTATAGTTTTCTTTGAGCTGGCTGAGCTCATTGAGCTTCTCTATCATCTTCTTTTGAATTCCTTACCTGATATTTCATGTGCCTCTGTTTCCTTTGGTGATCTTTCTGGGGATTCTTCCTTTCCTTTTGGTGATGGACTGATACTTTTTTTTTTTTTTTCCCATTTTGGATGTCTGTTGTTGCTTGTTCCCCACCCCCCACCCTTGGATTAATCTGCTTTGCTTCCTTGTCTTCATTGAGCACGCTTCTGTGTTAGGAGATTTGTGGAGTTCTGTGTTGCAGTCTCCTAGATTTTCTCCACTTGTTGCTCTTGGGGTGGCCTTTATGTCGTTAACTTGGGCTGCCTGGCTGTATTCTGGATTGGTTGTGTATGTTGCTCCTTTCCTTCCATTTGGCTGATTGCGAGGCACTTTTTCTATTCTTTCTCATACACTATTTTTTGAGCTTCTCCTAAAACAGAACAACCAGTCCAGGCAAAATAACCATACCTTCAGTGATATCTTTCTCTTTTACTTCCCCTTTTGACTGCCTATGAGTGTAACTATATACACAAACCCTCCAACGTGAACCCCACTCTTAATCACCCCCTCAGCTGCAATTGAAAGGGATGTAGATGTATTAAGACTATTGTACAAGGGGAAAAATGATTAAGTTGACTAAAGTATAGATAGTTTTGAAGGATGCTGAGGAGTAGCAAAGATAGCAGGGATATAAGAGAGAAAACCAACTTTTCTATTCTATAGAAATGAGGAGAGGGAGAATCAGAAAGTCTCAAGTTCGAGTGAACAGTGTAAGCCTATGTATATAGTTGCCACATCTGCTTCCCTGTTCACCCTTAATGATCCCTGATTTGTCCAGATGGAGCCAAGACCTGTGGGCTTTTAGCAGAAAAAATAATAAAGAGTTTAGGTGGCTGTTCACTCTTAATGATCCCTGATTAGTCCAGGTGGAGCCAGGGCCTGTGGGCTTTTAGCAGAGAAAAGGAAAAAGAAAAAAAAAATAATAAAGAAAGTGTTTAGGTGGCTGTTCACCCTTTATTATTCTGATTGGTCCAGGGGGAGCCAGGACCTGTGGGCTTTTCGTAGGAAAAAAATAATAATAATAATAATAAAGAAAGTGTTTAGGTGGCTGTTCACCCTTAATAATTCCTGATTGGTCCAGGTGGAGCCAGGACCTGTGGGCTTTTCGTAGGAAAAAACAAAATAATAATAAAGAAAGTGTTTAGGTGGCTGTTCACCCTTAATAATTCCTGATTGGTCCAGGTGGAGCCAGGACCTGTGGGCTTTTAACAATAACAACAACAAAAAATACAAGATAAAGAAAGGGTTTAGATGGCTGGGGAGGGGAGGAATACTTAGATTGAGGACTGGGAATGCGTTGTAGCTGGAGAGTGAGTAGACTTTAAATCAAGAGTAGGGGGAGGGTCTTGGGTATTTAGGTGAATTGAAATAGGGGAGGATTAAAAATATGTGAGTTGGGATTACACTGTGGTACAAACAATATTTACTTAAAATGCACTAATTGGGAGGTTTGGAAGTAACTTTTGAAAAGGATATGTTAGGGATTAATAGTCCATGTAGCTCTTGGTGTAACTCAGGTGCTTGAGATTAGCAGTGATCCATTTCCTAAGTCTGCCTCTTTTTCTTGGTTAGGTCTCTGTAGTCTGCAGTCTAGCTGGTCTTGGAGTGGCAGGGCCTATGATTGTCACAGTCAGGGCTGATTCTAAGTGTCAGCCCCCAGGTAGGCTGGGCCTCCAGTAGCCTAGCTGGGTTTCAGTGCTGCTGGTGTTCTGGGGTCCTCCCTTCTCTGCTTCCGTTTGAAGTCCAGCAGGGTGCTTCTGTGATGTCTATGGCTGCTCCTCCCCCTCCAGCTCCTGGAGGAGGTTCCTGCCTGGGATGGGCACCTGGGTCCCCTGCAGGGTGGCCTGCAACCTCACTGGCTCCTGTGGTGACTGGCTCTGTCCCCACAGCTCCTGGAGGAGGCAGCCTCCATCTGCCAACAGTGCTGGGGGTCCACCAACAGTGCCCAGCTTTCCTGGGCAGGGGCCAACCCTCCAGGCAGTCCAGCTCTCCAAGGAGTCCTTCATGCCACCTCTGTGATGTGCACCTGGCTCCCCAGAGCATCTGCAGCACAGCCTTTGTTGCCTGCAATGGGTGGGTCAGTTGCCCTAACTGCAAGTTCCTGGCTTGCAGTTTGGAGTTTCCTGTGGGAGCCTGGGGGCCTGGTGTGGGTGCGCAGGGCTGGGCCTACTCCCTTTCAGGGGCTTCAAGCCTCCTTCTCCCTGGTGGCCCAGCGGCACTGTTTTCCTCCCTCTAGCCACTCCAGCCGGTGCACTTTCCCACTCCTCCACTCCTGCTCCCCGCAGGTCTCTTCTCCTCCACCTCTGGCCCAGAGAGGAGCTTCCTCTCTCTGTTGCTCACACAGTTCCTTCCCTGCAGGAGTTCAATTCCTCATTCCCTCCAGAGTTTGCCCTCACTGCCCACACTTCACTGTTCAGATTTCTAGTCTCCAGGGAGCCTAGAGCTGGCTTCAGTTAAAGACGCCTCTCTGGGTAGAGCCGCCACTGCCGAGAGCCGACCTAGGCCTGCTGACCAGTTTAGAACTATCTCACCTGCTGTCCTGTAGGTCTCTGCAGCCTCCGGGCTGTGCTCCCCTGAGTCCAGATGCTTACTGCTCCAATTTTTAGGGACCTGCAAACATCTCGTGCTCCCTATCCTATCCTCCAGCTGCTCTGCCACTCGAGAATGCCATCTCTACTCTGTCACCATCTTTCCTCCTTATAGAATATATTTTACAGTTGCATTCTATACCAAGGATTGGACCAAGGACTTCTTAGATATTATTTCTATGATATAGGAATTGTTGAAATTCTGAAAAGTTAAGCAGTATTTCCTTGTGGAGTTAGAATTTAAATATGAATTGTTTTTACCAAATTGTTTTCCTAGCTATAAGAAAAAATGTAAAACAGTGACTTGGTAATTTTATATTATTTCTCATAATATTTGTAGGACAGTGGCCACAAGTAGGCAGTGTTCTTACTTATTTCTTCAATATGTGCACCCAGTGTCTTTTTATACAGGTCTAGTGTGAACGAAAGCAGTTACCTTAAGGTTTTCCACCAAAGAGGTTTACCATCAGAGATGAAAGCTGCTGTGTTCTACAACTCATTATAAATTAGCTAGGGCTGCTGCAACAAAGCTACAAGTTGGTGGCTTGAATGCCAGAGATTTATTGTCTCACAAATCTGTAGGCTAGAAGTCTAAAATCAAGATGTTGGCAGAATTGGTTCCTTTTAAGGGCTGTGAAGAGGGATCTGTTCCAGGCCTTTTTCCTTGGCTTGTATGTGGTTTATTTCTTCCTGTGTCTCTTTACGTTGCCTTCCCTCTATGTGTATCTTTATGTTCAAGTTTCCCCCTTTCATAACAACAGCAGTTATATTGAATTAGGGCCTACTCTAATGACCTCACTTTAACTTGATTAACTTTGTAGAAACTCTATTCTCCAATAAGGTCAAGCCGTTGGATGGGGGGTGATCAGGATTTCAACATAGTGATTTGGGAGGGACACAATTCAACTCAACACACTAATTAGTAAGACTATGCTTCTCTTGCAGCAAAATTTAATGTGTGAGTTGAATTGAAATGAAGAACACCATCAACTTCATTTTTAACCTCTGGCCATTTTTTTAAATTGATTTTACTTTTTCTCTGTAGCCTATCATATCACCAAACTAAAGAAACTTATTTTTTCCATACTAATCCTTTAATTTCCCTTTATAACTTCTTACTAAAGGTCCTTTTAATATTCTGTAATAGAAAATATAACTCTCTTGCTTAACCTGCAGCTATTCTTTCCAAAATGATTTTCATGTTGTGACAACTTGCTCCCAAAATGCCAGATGAATGTTTTTATTTTTCAATCTTTAAAAAATATGTATACCTAGGCACAAGATTTCTCAGCTATAGCACTGTTGATATTTTGGGCCAGATCATTGTTTGCAATCTATGTACAAATGTGAAAGTTGGATAATGAAGAAAAATGATAAGAAAAAAAATGGATTCATTTGAAATATGATGTTGGAAGAGAGCTCTGGACCTCCAGAAAGATGAACAAATAGGTTCTAGGGCAAATTATGCCTGAAACTTTGCTGGAGGCAAAATTGACAAAACTGAAGCTGTTCTATTTTGGGCATACAATGAGAAGGCATGGATCTTTGGAAAAGACAATACCACTTATAAAAAGAGAAGGCAATAGGAAAAGAGGAAAACTAAGTAAGGTATGGATTGAATCCATAAAATATGGAGACATGATGTCAGTTGATGAGCAGGGCTTTTGAGGACAGAACATTGAGGACCTCACTCATACATAGGGTCATCAACAATTGAAGCTGACTCAATGGCAAGTAACATTTGTTACTTGAGTAGTGTCCTGTGCATTTAATAGCATCCACAGCCTCTGCCCAGATTTCAGTATCACTGGCTTGGTTGTTATAGGAATGTGTCCAGACATGGACAAATATTTATTGAAGAGGAAACAAAATCATCCTAATCAAGAGTGAGCATATGAAGCAATGTACAGCTGATGGCAAGCCCTCAAGAAATAATTTTATTTCCTAACATTTCTATAACTTTGGGTATTCTTTAAGTCTCTGTTTCAGTCTTCTTTATTTTCAATAAATGTTGCCCACTAAAAATAAATAACATCTTAAAACTTCAAGTTTATCTAAGATTTTTCCCAAATATGTCCTATTGATCTCTCTTCCAGGTCTTCTCAATGTCCTATTAAACATTTCTATTAGATTGTCTAACCATCACCTTAAAATAAGTATACCTAAATGGAACTCAATTTTATCCACTCAAAAATACTTTCTTTCATAGTTTCATTATTTAAAATAATGAAATCACTTTTCAGAGTTACATAAATTTGTGGGATATGACTATATACAGCAAGGATTACTGCATCTGGTGGACCTAAATTCATATTCCATCACTTATGGGAAAAGTTGTGTAAGCATTCTGAACCCATTCACATACATATAAGTCAGTTTTGAGGCACAGGAATAGGTTACTTTAGGAAAATACTATTATATTTTCTTTAGGAAAAGACCTGTTAAGGTCTTAATAAATATTAGATAGCACTGTTTTATTGGGAATAATGAGGTAAACAATTTTATGTAGGATAATTTTCTGCTTACCATCTAAAAGTGGATGTAATGAGTACTTGCATTAAAAAGCCATCAAATCAGCCCTGGATGGTGGCACAATGGATAAGGTGCCAGTCTGTGAACCCAAAGGTTGCTGGTTTGATTCCCAGACAGGGCACATAACCAGGTTGCAAACCAGGTCTCCAGCCAGATCCTTAGCTGGAGGCAGGTGAGTGCCAACCATTCATTGATATCCCTTTCCCTTTCAGCCTCTCTCCCTTCCCCTCTCTCTGAAAATAATAAATAAAATCTTTTAAAAAAAAGTCATCAAAGCAAGTAGGTAAATGGGAAAGGTTCCTAAAAAAAGAACCATTAACACTCAGTATATGTGTAATAACATACAGTAGTTATTTATCATGTATCAGGAACAACATTCATTTCTAGTATATGGATACTTCTGTGGTGAGTAGAAATGATGTGACTAAGGAGAGCATATTTAGCTTTGATAATACTTAGTGGTTATGAGACCTTAGGTTCATCACTTAGTCTTAGCTCATTATTAATAAAAATCAGATGACATCTCTACCTCATTTGGTTGTGGTCATAATAAAAACACTGAAAGGACAAAGTATTTTGCATGGGTACAGAGATAACTGGCTTTTAGCTAAAAGGGATCCTGCTTGGGATTCAGAGATTTATCTATACCATGTTGTGATAAAGGACCCAAACACCTGCCTTCCTATTTCATCAGGAAGATAGTCACTACAGGGTGCACATGATAAAGTGGCAAAATTTTAGAAAAATAACATACGACAAAAGTGTTATATTTTGAAATAAATTTATTCTTACATGTAAATATGTAGACATAGTCATTTTTTTAAATTGTTCAAAAAAGTCTCCATTTGCTGCAATAATAGATTCAATTCAACTTTGGAAACTTGAGCATGCTTTAATTAACTTTCCTTTATCCATGGACTTCATCATGTTTTTAATCTCAGCTTTAACAGCCTCTTTATTGGAATAAGGTTGTTTATTAACTTCTCTCTCACAAATGCTCCATACATAATAGTGTAAAGGATTTGCATCTGGTGAACTAGGCTGCCAGAGTTCCTTTGACCAGAATTCAGGAACATAGACACTGAGAGATTGTTACACCTTTTTGGCATTATGTGCTGGTGCACCATCTTGTTGGAAGACAAAATGATGTCCATTTGTGACCTGCTTCATCCATGGTACAACTACTTCTCTCAAAACATCAAAGTCAACATCAGCAGTCACCTTCAAGCCTTGTGGAAACAAATACAGGGTCATGATATCTACTTAATTGCTGACAACACCTAACACCATCACTGTAGCAGGAAATTTGATTTTCATGACAATTGGGGCTTCATTTAGATTCTCACAGAGCCACCTGTTACTTCTTCTGTTGACTATTTGGTCCTGCTGAAAATTCTTTTTGTTGGAGAAGAATATCAAGGTTTTATTTCTTTGGGATGTTTCAATTTTGTTAGCAGTTTACTTGCTTTTTCAAAGCATCTTTCCTTTGTCTGCTGTGTCATAAACTGGCCTCTTCTAAGAACATACAACCTGTATCTGATATCTTCAGCAATAATCTTGCAACCCTTTGCATCCGACATCTGCAGTTCTCTTGCTATGGAGAGCAGTGACTTTCCTGGATCTTCATTGATGATCTCCTGGATTCTGTGTACAACATCTGGACTTGTGCAATCCTTGTGCAACTTATGTATTTTCCTTGTTGGTGTGGCAACATCAGGATCAGCATCATATATCTTCTTCATGTTGTAAACTGCACATAAAGGGATGTTATTGAAGTCTGCAATTTCCTTAGCATTTTGCCCTACACGTAGTCCAGGATTTACAGTTGCTCTAACATCGTATTCCTTGGACATGATGGTTGCTCTCAGAACTTAATATTTTATATCTGAAACAATGATGTTAAATCATAACCTTAGAAACATAGTTTTTCAAAATTAATAAGAAGCACATGAACTAAGGAGATGCAACATTATTGCCAATTTATCATGTGCACCCTGTATGGTACATCTCAGAAAAACTTCATTCTGAGAAACAAGAAAGAGTTTCTGGAAAAAGTGAGATTTGTTTGAATCTATATACTGATGGGTCTCACCCATGGCATTGAGGTTGAGGGTTTGGTGGTTAGCTGGGAGTGAGGAGAATAAAAAGATGCTTTCTTGTTACATGCTAAAGCCTGCCATATAATAGGGCATGTGCCTAATTATTTTTCTTTCATTCATGGGTGCCTTGTTTACTGAAGGTATTGTGAAAAGCTACCAAGACATAAATGAAATTGTTTACGAGAATCCTTATGTGGTTGGTCCCATGTTTATTTTCCTGGCACCCTCCAAGATTTATAAGTTGTATCTAAACAGCTGTTTTCTCTGGCTTGTAAATAAAAGTATTTATTTATATGTCTTAAACACTTTGTTTAGAAAGTGTACACAAACCAGGATGCCTTTCTATCTTTACAGAACCTAGAAGAAGGAAAGGAAACTTGATCCTTTGGCTGATGCTAACATTTATTGTGTAACTGGGATAATGTTACATTTTCTCAATGCTGGTTATAAAGGTTATAAAGATGATAATTTAGTGGGCAGTCCCTGTAGGCTTCTGAACAATTTAAAGACATTTCTCCTTCTCAGGTTTCATCTCCCCTCAACCCTAAGTAGGAGTTGGAAAAGTGAAATAAGAGGACCTTTGAAACTATACAATGTCTAGTCTATCTTGGCTAACTGTGTTGTAATATTAGGTATTAGAAAAATTCATGTCAGAAACAATACAATTCCACATTCTGTTTATAGTGGGGAACAGTATGTTTGCCACCATAATCATGGGCCACCACTTCCTCCCTGACCAGAGACTGTGATGGCTGAGTCAACTACAGACCTGCAGTGATAGCAAAATGGCTACTTTATAGTCCAGTTTTCCAAGGTAAAATGAAAAAGGTGAGCCTTTTAATTCTTAATGTTTTTCTTTTCCTTCACCCATGCTCCCATCTACATGTCTCACAAGTCCTAAGATGAAGTTCAGTCTGGTTTTCTAATATGTGTATGAACGGGAAGTTGAAGCTTAGGAATTGTGAGGGTGAGTTAGCAGGACTCTGACTTGTGTACTAGGGACCTATTTGTGTTTAGCTAGGAAGCCATTTCTCTCCCATTTCCTAGGAAGAGGGTCATTTCTGTGTCCCTCTGGTTAGTTGGCAAAAGAAAAAAAGAAACAAAGCAAAACAAAAAAGAAGTCAAGATTGTCATATTTTGCTGTATGAACATAAAATGGACTGTCAAGATGTCCCTGTGAATTTGTGGGATAAAAAAATAATACAGATTCAGTTACTTTCTAATAAGCTATGTAAACTTCTGAAGTTTGCTGTAGTATTTCCTTTCTTTTGAATTGGAGAGTTTCAGCTTTGAATCATTTAAGTTGGTATATAGCTCATGTTATATGTCTTTCAGACTTGAATATTCCTGATACATCTGAAGGTATCAGAGTACTTTACATCTAGAACTGGCTGCCACTACCTAAGAAAAATTTCCTTCAAGAATGTTACCTGTTTGGCAGCCTATGCATCCAGACTCATTTCAGACCAGTGTCTAAGACTGAAAAATGTCAAATGTGAGGCTGACCAAGTATTGTGCTAAGACCTGGCTGAACCCTTTAATTCAAAACAGTGAGTTTAAAAGAAAAAATCCAGGGGAAATAATCACTTCCTCATATCTGACTGAAGGTTGAGAAGGATCAAGGAAAATTTCAATAGCTTGGAAACTAGTCCCAGGGAAACAATGAATAGGGCCTGGAAGGAAAGAAAGACTGATTTGCTCCCCCTGTGGAGGGAGTCTCTGTCACTTGGCTTCCTTTGATGAGATTACAGACTTCTAAAACTCATTCCCATCAGGAAAATAGACACGTTGAAAGAACATCCTTCTAAACACATTTCTCATTCTTTGGAAACTACATTATTTTTCTCTCTGGAATGACTTAATCAAGTTTTCCTAAATGAGGCCAGAGCTTTGCTTCAGGAGGTTCTGAACCAATCTAGCCTAAAATGATGTTTAGGTTTATTTGAGGAAGTTGCAAGAATTCCAGATAGCTAAACCACTGTATTTTTATTTTGATACAGTATTTCTTAACATGGTAGAGAGACTTTAATGGGCTCACCTTTCTTGCCTTTGGGATTTCAGTTGCATTCCTCCATGGTTGCCCCCTTGATCCTCCATTGAATAAAGAGGATCCAAGTTAATGTTTGATTGGTTTGGATACAATAGCATAACAAATAACTTCTGCCTCCTTTCTTTTCATACATCCTCAAGTCTCACCATACCTATACATTCCAATTCATACTCTCATAATTTAAAACAGAGTTGAACAGGATTTTAGTTTAGAGTTAAATTTCCCAGCCTAAGCAGGAAACCTCATTCTTGATTTATAGTCACGAGACTTTCTTAACCCATTTGTGTAAGAAGAACTTGGTTAACTTAAACCATCTTATCTTTAATTGACTATCCTCTACATATGCCTTCCCCTCATTTTTCTGCTTATCCCAACATCATGTATCTTTCAAGGACTATATTGTAAATCCTATAATTTCTTAAATTATTCTTAGGCTAAAGATGATTATATAACCTTATTAATCCAGCAGAATCATAGAACTTAGTTAAAATCCAAAGGGAATGTAGATATGGTCTAATATAGTTACTTCATGTTACAGATGTAGGAATTGAAGATGAGGATGTCTGATAGGAAACCCAGTCTTGTCTTAAATGTTGCCATGAACAGTATGTTTGTTGCTTATTTTACATTGCAAGTATGTTTGTATTTTTCTCCTAACTGCAAACTTTTTGAAGGCAGTTATTATAATTTCTATATTTTGCATGGTATTTTGTACATGGGGTTGTTCTAACTCAGTGCTGTGAAATAGAACTTTCTACAATGGTATATGTGATCTATAATATCTGCATTATTCAATATAACAATCACTAGCTACATATACCTATTGAACACTGGAAATGTAGTTAGTGCATCTGAATAATTGAACTTTTAAAATTGTTTCATTTTAATTATCTCAAAATTAAATTTATATATCTACATGTTGTGACTACCATCCTGAACATTGCAGCTCTCATTCGTTGACTCACAGTAAGTAAAGAAAATAGAGTATATTTGTGGATTTGATAATATCTTAATATTGTTTTAATTAGAATAACATGCTTAGAAATAAAAGGAGTCTAGTTTCTTAACTTAAATTAATATCCCCAGAAAAGTGAAAGCACTGGTTTAAGGTCCCAATAGTAATTAGGATCAGATCTGGCATTAGGGTCTAAGTATCCTAGTATAGTTTTTCCTTATTATTTTTCATTTTTTGTCATAATAATTTGGAGAAAGTGGGAGGAGGAATCAGGTATCTAGTGGAAAGAAAAATGAATAGAAACTTTAAAATATATGAGGATGAATGAAGATTATAGGTAAGGAAGAAGGAAAGAAAGAATGACACACATGAATAGAGAAATTTGTCAACATGAAAGAATGGAGACCAAGAAAGGAGAAAAATTAAAAACTCATATTTTCATCCATGGTCTAATATAAATGAAGAATTCTCCTTTAAATGTAAAATAAGCTTACTGTAATAAATCAGGGACCATTGCAAAGGTGTACCCAGGATTACACAAGGAAGAATGCAGAGTGGTTACTGAACCATGACAAAGCCCTCATACTAATGAATTACATTCCTCAAAACCTTTGTCAAATTAAAGAACTCCCTCAGAATGATCATGGAATGCTAACATCTGGTTGACTGAGTGTAGATAACGGTTTCATCCAAAGCCTTAGTTAAGCTTTTATCCCTTCATGTTGTTCATTGGTCCTACTTTATCCTTTTCTTGCTTTGTAGCTGTCCAATGACGAAGAGACCTCACTGAAGATTGTTGTTGTTGGATCCAGTGGTATATAAAATATTTGGGCCCTGGCTGGTAGCACAGTGGTTAAGGAGCCGGCCTGCGAACCCAAAGGTCGCAGGTTCGATTCCCCAGCCAGGGCACATAACCAGGTTGCAAACCAGGTCTCCAGTCAGGTCTGTGGTTGGAGGCAGGTGAAAAGCAACCATACATTGATGTCTCTCTCCCTCTCTGCCTCTCTCCCTTCCCCTCTTTCTAAAA
>PVIW01006658.1:0-83879 GCA_004026585.1 Noctilio leporinus | reverse complement strand
AACAGTCTCTTCAACAAATGGTGTTGGGAGAACTGGACAGCAACATGCAAAAAGATAAAACTAGACCACCAACTTACACCATACACCAAAATAAACTCAAGATGGATAAAGGATTTAAACATAAGCAGTGCCACCATAAAGGTCCTGGAGAAAAATATAGGCAGTAAACTTTTGGATATCCTATGCAAAAATATGTTTATGGATAATTCACCAAGGGCAAGGGAAATAAAAGAACGAATCAACAAATGGGACTATATCAAATTGAAAAGTTTCTGTTCAGCTCAAGAAAATATCAGCAAAATTCAAAGGGAACCAATTGTATGGGAAAACATAATTGCCAATGATACCTCAGACAAGGGTCTGATCTCCAAAATATATCAAGAACTTATGTGACTCAACACCAGGGAGACAGACAGCCCAATTAAAAAATGGGCAAAGGACCTGAACAGACAACTCACTGAGGAAGATATACAAAGGGCCCAGAGGCATATGAAAGAATGCTCAACATCACTAGCCTTCAGAGAGATGCAAATTAAAATCACAATAAGATACCACCTCACACCTGTCAGAATGGCAATCATTGACAAATCAACAAACAACAAGTGTTGGCGAGGATGTGGGGCAAAGGGAACACTGATGCACTGTTGGTAGGAATGCAGGCTGGTGCAGCCACTATGGAAAACAGTATGGAGCTTCCTTAGAAAACTAAAAATGGAACTGCCTTTTGATCCAGCAATTCCTCTACTAGGACTATACCCGAAGAGCCCTGACAAACCAATTCCTAAGAACCCTATGTTCATAGCAGCACTATTTACAATAGCCAAGTGCTGGAAACAGCCTAAGTGCCCATCAGTGGATGATTGGATCAAAAAACTTCAGTGCATTTACACAATGGAATACTACACAGCAGAAAGAAAGAAGGAACTCCTACCCTTTGCAACAACATGGATGGAACTGGAAAGTATTATGCTTAGTGAAATAAGCCAGTCAGTGAAGGACAAATACCATATGATCTCACCCATTACAGGACAATAATGAACAAAACAAACAAACAAGCAAAACAGAACCAGATACATGAATACAATGAATAGACCTTTGGTGGGCAGAGGAGAGGGAGGAGATGGGAGGAGGAGGCAAGGAAGGGAAGCAGTTTAGTCAAGGACAGTTCCATGGGCATGAAAGAACCATGGACATGGACAACAAGTGGGATTGACTTTGGGGGGAAGTGGGTGGGTGGGGAAGAAGACAAAGGGGATGAATGTAATACAACAACAATAAAATTAAATTATAAAAATAAAATAAAACTTAATTTACTCTGGAATGCTATTTTTGTGAAATATATCACATAAATGGTGTATTGCAGAACTCACTTTCATGAAAGCTGTACTAGAGACAGTGCCAAAGCCACAGTAAAAAATGAATTTGGCTTCTGACTCTGATCCCACCCTCTCCAATAATACAATTCAACTTTATTTTAAGCTACTGGAAATGTAACTTATTCCTTTTGGAGTTTTCTGTCTTAGATAGTAGATGGATTTTTTTTTCCGTGCAAAGGTCCCATTTTCCTCAATACCCTCGTGTTTCTCATCTACACATGTTTCACCAGTTGAAGCCTTCAAAAATAATGGTACCTGCAGTGCTCAGCTGGTTCCCACAGAGTATAAATTATGATATCTACTAATTTGAGGGGGAGAAAACTCTAGGATTTAAATAATTTTGTAGAATAGTATTCTAGCTATTTTTTTTTAACTTGTGGTTGACTTCCTATATGGTCCTAAAACTAACCACTGAGCTATTTAAAAGTCTGTTAAGATAAAGATTAGGGATGTTCACATTTGAATAATAAAGTTTACTATAGCATTAATACATTTTCCCAAACATCCCCACTTTAGGGGCCTTCATTGCTAGAAAATTCTATTTCTACTATCTATGTGAAAGAAATCTCACCTGATTTAAATGCTAATATGAGAATACATATTGCCTATGTACATGAATCATATAATTTAGTAGTTGGTAACTTCCATCCCAAATTAGTCTTCAGTTTCAACATCTTTTCTTATTGACACCAGAGGGTACCAGGGGAATATTTCCCCTTTCAATTAGAAAAGCAGAAGCTTTTCTGAAGTTCCCCAGTGGTGGGCAAGTACTGTCCTGTATGCAATCATAGCTTCAAGGCAGGATGAGAACATTGAGTTTATCCAACTTCCATAGCAGGAAGAAGCTAGGAAGAAGGGTTCCAGCCTGCCAGCAATGTCTGCCACAGCCTGGAGTAGAACTGCAGAGTCCGTGAAGCCTGAATGTGTACATTTTAACAGGTGTCACTGTACTCAACCTCTGTCTACAGTTGTATAAATTTAGACTCTATATCAAAGACCATGCTGACTTTTATCTTTGCCATCTGGCTTTTTAACTCAAGTAAAAAATTATACTTTGTTCAGAAACTTGATTCCCAGTTTCCATGGTTCTCCAGTACATCATCTTTCCTCACAGTTCCCTCACATTTAGATGTTTCTGAGCTGTCATTTCAATTTGTGTCCTTCCCTGATTTCCATTGCACTTAGAATAAAATCAAAGTCCTCCTAGGATCCTCAAGGCCCTGCATTATCTAATGTCTTGTTCCCCTCAAGTCACCAGAATCAAGTCTCACTAGCCTTCTGTCTGGTCCTAGAACATGTTTGGCTCCTTCCTCACCTCACTGCTTTTGCACCTGCTGTTCCTTCTGCCCTGAATGCTCTTCTAATGTCTCACACTGTGGTTGGTCTGCTCCTCCTAATTCCTCACAACTCAGCTTACATGTGACTTTCATTAATTTTTTAAGATTTTATTTATTATTTTTAGAGAAAGGGGAAAGGAGAAAGGCAGAGAGGGAAAGAGATATCAATGTATGGTTGCCTTTCACCTGCCTCCAGCTACGGACCTGGCTGGAGACCTGGCTTGTAACCTGGTTATGTTGCCCTGGCTGGGGAATCGAACCAGTGACCTTGGGTTCACAGGCTGGCGCCTTATCCACTGTGCCACCAGCCAGGGACATGTCATTTTCTCAGAGGGGCTTTTCTGGTTAATCTTTCTAACATAGGTCTTCCCATAAGGGAAACCTTTTAATTTTTTAACCATATCACTGTATTTCCTTTAGACCAGTTTTTACTAACTCCGTAACCTTGCATGAATTATTAGCTTCTCTATGTCTTTAATTCACTTGTAAATAAGGGTAATAACTGTACCAACCTCAGGGGTGTTGTGAGAACTCAACAAAATAAAACACTGAATAGCGCTTAGCACACATAAAACTTTGCTAAATAAATATTGCTTGTATTATTTTCCTGTTTTCTCCACTAGACTGTAAACTTTAAAAGTAGTAGGACCTTTACCGTCCTATTCTCAGTGTGTCCCAGGGCCCAGCCCAGTGCCTGTCACATAGTAAGTGCTCACAGAATATTAGCCGAACAAATACATGTTGAATTGTTGACTAAATGAAGGAATGGCAGCTCATTTCCAGCGTTCTATGGCCTCCTCTCTAAGGTTTCCAGATTACAGAAGTAAAAATACATAATCCCAGATAACTTTGATTTTCTGTATTTTGTCTGGCGACACTCCATCCCTCACCACCAACTTCATCCTTAACAAACATTTTCTCTCCTCCCCTCCCTGCCTTTCTCTTCCTCCCTGCTCCTTTCCTGGTAAGTGTATTTGGCTATTTCTGAATCTGTCTGGCTGCCCCATCACCTTTTAATCTCCAGGTATCTGCTTCCTGAGGATAACCATCTCTCTGATGGGCTGAGTCATCTTTATGCTGGTCTGCCTGTTCCCAGGGGTCCCATCTGTCCTTCACCATCACAGGGTCCTTCAGCCTCAGTAGCCTTCTCTGGACTGCAATTGACTCTCTTTTCTCTGGCTTCAGAACACATTGAAGGACATATGTGTCCTTAATTGTTTCCAGACATCCTCTGCCTTATGAATTCATTTTCACCATGGCTTTGAAAGAAATCTAAAAGAAGAACACCCAACATGGCCCTACCCTGACGGCTTCCCTTTCCCAGCTGGTCATGTAGATGGTGGGACAAGACTCTACAGAAGACCTGAGATGTGCCAACTCAATGTCATGCTGTTCTCTGCCAGCTCCCTACATTGTCGTGACTCAGAATATGGCAGGCTACTTGGCACTTTAGCCAGAAATGTCCTGGGTCACTTATCTTAACAGGCTTGGCTCTATGTGACATTAAGATGGTTGGAAGAACTAACTGCTTAATTCTTCAGAAGGTAATTCGTTTGAAATAAAATGTGTTGGAGAAATGATGGCAGTCACTCTCAGGGGTCTGTCCATCAGTATGTCAGGCTGTATATGATAAGAGGGCCATAGGAGTTACTCCTTGGCACTGTCACACATCTACTGAATTCCTCCAGAAAAGGTCCCCTCCAACCACTGGGTCTCCTTCTACAGTGAAGGAGGTATGAGCATTGGTACCTGACTAAAACAAACACCGGTTCCAGCTCCATCATGGACTAACTGTGCACACTTAGCTCCACTGCTTTACAGCTCTGAGACTCAGTTTCCTTGTCTACAAAATCAAGATGACATTACTTATCTTACAAGATCATTGTAAGGTTTACAAATAAGATAAACCAATTCCCCAGTGCTCAGTAAAGGTTAATGGCTGGTAGTTAATCATTTTAGGCTCTTTTTCCTGCTTTATCATGTCTACCCATGTTGGTTATACCAGGGGAAAAGTCCCTTTGCTTCTCCCAAGAGGAGCCCTTCCTTTTAGAAACCAATGTCACCATTGAAAGATCATTTGCAGGAGGAACCTATTGTAAATACAAAGATGGTGGGCTCCTCTTCCCTTAAGATTGGGATGTGACCTAGATGTGGACAATAGTATGGTGACAGTCAGAGGGCGAGGGGTGGGGGAGGTAGAACTGAGTAAAGAGGGGATAAATGGGAATAGAAAGAGACTTTGGGTAATGAGCAATATAGTGTGCGTTATGTTTTATTGAGTTGCATACTTGAAACCTACATTTTTTATTAACCAATATCACCCCAGTACATTCCTTTCTTTTAAATCAAGGTATCCAAACTAACCTAATTGTTTCTCAATTTTTTCTCATGAGACAACTGAGAAATGTTCAGCATATTAGATGGAAGAACAAAATCATATACCTGCCAAGATTATGGACAGCCTACCCAAGGAAAATTCCTTTTCAAAACTTCACAGCTTGTGATTGGAAAAGGACACAGGACAGCTGGTAGCTGTTTTTTTGTGTGTTTTTTTTTTCCTTTCATCTCCACTTTTGGCATATTATTCTAATAGCTCTCCTGTCCTATTCAGTCTGAAGCACAGTGGGCATTAAAAGAGTAGGAATGAGGTGTCCCCCAGGCCTGTCTTCACCCTCTGCTCAGACTCAGCTTCCCAGAAGACAAGTTAAAGCACTTACTATCCACCCTACCCCTGTGGGAACGGTGCGGCCCTGGCTCACTATCACTCTTCAAAAGCAGAGGAAGTCAAAGCTATATGGTGAGTTAGGAATCCCTTAGACTAGGAAACCCCCCAGGTTCCTGCCACCCCTGCTTCATGATTCAGTGAACAGAAAGGACTGGAGCAGAGGAGAGAAGAATGGGTCTGACAGCTTTCCAAATTCTCCTCTGTATAGAGGGAGTCGTTGTTGCTTCCACACTGTGAAATCAAACATAAAGTAAGTTGGAACACTTGTTCTCAAATGTGAATCTCATGGGGCTTTACAGTAAAAACATTTTTTCACCCAACCTTTTCTCTTCTACACTAATCGCACTGGAGGCTGTATCAAGTAAGAGCGATGGGCACAACTTATTTAACTACCTACCCCCCAAAGAGGCGGTGTAAGAATTAAATGAGCTTGTATCTCTGACGTACTTAGGAGCAGTGCTTGGCATGGAATAAGAAGTTGGTAAGTACGCACTTTGCGCTAACCTACACCAACTGCTCTAAGTGTGAAAACTGAAAGAAGACAGTAGGTGTTCATAAGCTTTATCTTTCATATGTGTGTATCTAGAGAAAAATAAGAGCATAAAAATAAGTTTTGTTCACATCAGCTTTTCTTCCTTAGGACTTGTAGGTTAGCATACTTAAAAATAAACAGGCTTCCTCTCCTGCAGCTATAAAACTTTTAACCAAGACAGTATGAACTACTGAATAAATGACTTTGCAGTCTTTTATAAATATGCATACTTCTAAAATCTACATGAATACATATCTCAAAGGAATCATAGTTGTAATTCATGATATCACCCAACCTTGTTCAATACTTCAACAAATAAATATCTGATTATTTAAATCTCACCCCCTGAGCCCGAAGAGAAGCTAAGAAATAGCATTGTTATTCCAAGAAAATAATATGTAGCATTTTCCTGCTACCCAAAAGTAGAGTGTACCTGTAAAGCCTTTTTTAAGTGGGAGTGACATAAAGTGAAGAAGCAATTATTAATTTATATGGGAAAATGGTTGAGCATTTTCAGACCCAAAATTCAACGCATGTACAATGTCTTTCTTTTGTTCACCACGGTTGAAATGCTTCATTATGTCCATTTTACATTAAGTGTAACACCCCTACGAACTCTGTTAGGCTTCTCTGATACCTTAGGGCATATCTTGCTAAGGGACGCACAGAATACTTGCAGTAAAGCCCAGAGGCTCACCCAGTTCAAAGCTGTGGCTGGCTAATGCTGAGCTGCAGAGTGTGGTTCCCAGAGGAGGAGCTGGGGAGGGGGCCACTCTGGCTACTCAAGGGTGCACACTGCCTCTTTCATGGTTCCCTGCAAAACAAACACTAAACATTATTTCTGCTTTTTGCTCTATTTCTTAAAAGCAAAAATACTCTTCAGATTTTTGTCTTTATTTTTTTTATTATTATTGTTCTATTCCACTTGTCCCAATTTTTCTCTCATTGCTCTCCACTGCCCCACCCCCACCCCCACTTCCACCGTCCATCCCCACCCTGCTGTCCATGTCCACAGGTTATTCATTCAGGTTTCTTTTGGTTAGCAACAATGGGTACTAGCCCTGGCTGGTGACTCAGTGGATTGGCACTGGCCTGCGAACCCAAAGGTCACTGGTTCAATTCCTAGTCAGGACACATAACCAGGTTGCAAGCCTTTTCCCCACTGGAGGCAGGTGAAAGGAGAATTGATGTTTCTCTCCCCTTCTTCTTCCCTCCCTTCTCTCTACAAATAATGAATAAAATCTTTTTTTTTTTTTAAATAGGTACTAATGTAGGTCCTTCATAGAAGCAAAGTGGTATAACATGAACTTTCCAAAAGCAAGGGGATACCTGTAGTTTTATAAATGCCACCATGTCATCTATGCTGTAAAAATTACTTTAAAAATAAACTGAAGTATGGATTTTTCCACATTTGAGTTTGCAAGATCTTGGTGTCATTTTATTATACAAATATTCTATTTTAAATATTTAAGTTTGCACAAACTGTGAAGAAGACTCTTAGTTCATTATAGAGCAGAGGAAATTTCTAAAATAACAGCATCCTCTTGACATTCTTCTGTCTTAGACTGAAAAAAAGAATAAATAACATCCTATTAAAACTTAAGAAGAAAATGGTTTTCTGTGGTCCTTAAACATACTTCCCTAGCATTTTGTATATAATTTGCAATGTGAAGGAAATGTTTATAAATGAAGGTGACATATATGGTACCAAGGTGGTTAAAATAAGAGAAGTGTTTGAGCTGGAGTTCTGAGATACAGAAGCCATCAGCACAGATATTGTTAAGAGGCGATTTCAATAAATAGCTGTTCTATTTCTAATGCATCATTAAGTGCAAACACTACTTTTTTCTTTTACTTTGCCATCTTATTAGCTTATCACATCTAAAAAAAAAAATTGTAATACATAAATTACTCCTAGGTGGCTGGAGAAACTTCAGCTTCCATCTCTCAGGACACAAATATTAGATTATTTCTCTTTACTCCATAATTTGACAAAGCAATAAAGACCCCCTGGATTAGATATTTCTTGTCAATAATGGCACATGTGCTCTAAAAACACTGCCTTCGGTCTTTGATCCTTCTAGTAAGTCATCAACTAAACAATTTCACCTACTGATTATTATTCCCTTAAACACCCTGTGCAATGTGCCTGATAGAGTGCTAAGAAAATAATTTCTCAATTTGACTCATGACCTTGATAGCATCGATTTCTAACCCATTAATAAACACTAATGAAAGGAGAGCTAGTTGCTAACTTGTTTTAATCACTGAAAAATTAGAAGAGCATTTGCTGAAGCCCATGCATTTAATGTTCATGAACTTTGACGAAGAAACACTCTGTTATATACTGAGAATTGTGCATGAGTAGCATCAACGCATGAGTGTGTGACTTCCAGTGTTTGATTCCCTGATACAAGGCCACTCCTGTCCTGTCTGTGATTCAGCCAGTTTCAGGGTCATGAGCTGTAGAGAAGTACTGTTGGAAAGCACTTGCTATGGTAACAAAGGTCCCATATTTGTGTTGCCCAATACAGTAGCCAGCAGCCATGTGGGGTCAATGAGTCCTTAAAATCAGAACTGAAAAGATTCAACTCGATCATGGCCCTAGAGTGGTCTTTCTTAACACTGGGTGGAGAAAGTCTGTGGTGTTAAAAGGGGCAAAAGCTTATCATGGTGGGTTGAGGGGCGTTCGGGAGATGAGAAGGTAGAGACAGCCTGGGTACTAGGGAGTGGAGGTGGAATGTAGTGAGTAGGTGGTTAAGCAGGAAACAGACAGAGCAGAGCTCTACTCCCAAAACCATTGATCTGACAGCCATGTGAAAAATATCAGGGGGAAAGGGGTTGGGGGGAGGGGGGAGGCAGAGGCAAGGAAGGGGAGCAGCTTAGACAAGAACCTAGTATAAAGGAACCATGGACATGGACAACAGGTGGGATTGACTTTGGGGGGAATGGGTGGGTGGGGAGGGGGACAGAGGGGAGCAAAAAGGGGATGGATGTAATACAACAACAATAAAATTAAAAAGAAAAAAGGAAATAAAAATAGGTGGAGGAGGGAGAAAGCTAGAGTTTATGTTCAGTCTAACGTTTAGTGGAGCCAGGTGATCATATGAGAATAAACTCCCACTCCCCTGGAAAAATGGGAATGATTTTGTCCCTGATGGTGCAACTGTTACCTGCAAAGAAGCAAAATCATTTGTTGTAAAACTTGAAACATTTAGGTTTCCTCTGAAAAGCTGTAAAAATCCACAACATTATAAAAATAAGGTATTCTATCAGCTCCTAATGAGAAATTTTATGAGTTCCTAGTACTGAGATGAATTTGTTTAAAAAAAAAAAAAAAATACATCCTTGCACTTCCCTGTGAACTTCCCTGTGATTATTTCTTAAAGCCAACTTTCGGTTACAAGTTCTGAAACAGTAAAATGCAATTTCAAATTATGCAATCTATTCTTATATACAATGATACTGATCAAAATTTGGACATGGCTGAAATCACAGCATTTAGAAGTGAAAGGATGTTTGTTAAAGTGCTTCATTTTATGGGTGAGGATCAGAGGATTAGACATACTATAGGACTTAAATTAACCAAGTTTCCCCAGACAAGACTCAGACCCATGTCTTTAGATCCCAAGTGTGGTGCTGTTTGGAACAAAAGCCTGGCTAGGTGAAGCACCAAGATATTTTTGGTATCCCTATATATAGCAAAAATAGAAAACTTGTAAATGCCTCATTGGGGACATGAATCATTTGCTTTACATTTCTACAATTAGTACCTTTCTCCCCAGGCATTCTTACCATTCGCATTGTGCTCCTCATAATTTTCATTCATCTTTTTTCAAAAACACTTGATTACCCTGTATACTAGGAAATTTGACCCAAAGAGAAGGCTAACTTCCCCTCAATTCTTCTGAAAGGTTCCTTCTCTACTGAAGCTAAAGAAGGGGGTATATTGGTAGGTAAGAGAAAGAAAAGTGGTCTTTAAATTTCCAGTTCTTCTAGTCATTTCAGTATTCAAACACTGAAGTCAAGTTTTTAGGATTACCTATAGATAGTAGCTAATTCAGGATCCCGGTGTGGTTTGTGTTTGTGCAAAGAAACCAGGTTCTATATTTTCTGAGCTGAAGTTATGGACTGGTCATTTAATCCATGGGAAACTTGGTAATGGTCTAAAATATAAAAGGCCAAAGGTTTTTTGTTTCTGTTTTTGTTTTAAGGGCTAGATAGCTCTTTTTGGAAAAACCCTCACAGAGTAGAAGTCCAATGGGAATTATATCATATGTCCCACTTATGACACACTCATCCATTCCTGAAAATAATGCCATTTCACAATGAAGTCATTTGTATTCTTAGCCATGCTCTATTGTGTGCACTGAGTAATTTCTTGAGAGCAATGTTTCCTATGGCATATTGCCAAGACTGGCTTTATTTGTTTTTCATTAGGCTTTTCATTTTCGTGCTGCTATATACCTGGATCACTCTGCCTCATCCAAGAAAGCCAGGGTAGCTTAAGCATAGGAATGATGCTAGGAGTAGATAGAATGCTTTTGTCCAATTTAAACCCCTAGCTATGGTGCCATTCTAATGGCCTTCATTTTTCTAAGACCAGTCATGTATCCATTTATAATGTAGTCTGATATGAAATTGTTTGCACCCATCTATTCTATCCCAACCCAGGGGAAGATCTTAGCCTCGCTAGACTTGCCCCTTTTCCTTTGTTATCTCAAGATAAGGCATTATGAATCAACCCTCTTGCCCAAGCCTGGAATCATCGTGTATTCTGCACTTCTCCATCATTCCATTGCTAAGTCACACTTCTTGATAGTTTTCATGTCCTCTTACTTCTTTCTGTCTCCCACGACCACCACCTCAGTCTAATCCCACATCATCTCTAGATCAAGTACAGCAGCCCACTAATGGTCCCCGTGCCCCTGGGATTGACTTGTCCAATTCATTCTCCTATGCTTGAAATTTTCATCAGCACCCATTGCTCTCCATAAATAGATATTCTGTGATTTCTACTCATAGGTCTTTTGTGTTACACATTAAGAGGATAGAGTTTGAGTTGTCCAAAAAAAAAGTAGTGATCTGAATTCTTAAACTTTTCTGTAGACTCCTCAATTTAAAGGAAACGAGCTTACAAACCCCAAAGACAAAAATTTAGGGACAAAATAAGCATTGTTTACATTTTTGTATATTTATCAGAGGTCTTTAAAAATCATTGAAATCAGAGAATTTTAGGACTAGACTTGTCCTTGGCGAATGCGTAGCTCAACTTCATCATTTTATAGGTAAAGAAACTGAGGCCCAGCCACAGAAACGAAATTGATCTTTCTAAGTTTGGGATCCCACAAGGTAACTACTTAAAATCTGTCCATGGACCCCCAGTATAGGCAGAATGGAGTCCGAATTCCTCAATATGCCATGCCGTGTCTACGTCCAGCCTCTGCTTGCTTTCCTGTCTTACCTTTGCTCCTCTGTTCAACTTATTCCAGAACTTGATGCTTCCAAGGATGCTCTGTTCTTAGCTATAAGACGTTGCAATAAGCTCTCCTGCGTCTTTTCTCTTTGGAATGCTAAGTCCTAACCATCCTTCAGATAGCTGATTAGATATCACCTCCTCTGAATCATACCACTGATCCCACTGGGCTCCCCAGTATGTGTCACTGTCATAAAACATTTATTCTAACTGCCTTTGAATAATCTGTTTCCATCACTGCACTAGAAGGAATAAAGACAACTGTGGGCAGGGGCCTGAGTCTTATTCATTGTTCTATAACCACATCTTGACTGGGTTTCTGGTATTCAATATTTTAAGATTATGTCTCACTTTTAACCTGCCTTGTATATGCATTTTTTCATCAGCCCACAAAATCTATTTTCCTGGGGAGAAAAACAGAACTGATTCATTCCCATCATATAGGTCACTGATAATTCTAAATGGCAACACTTCCTAGAAGCATTTCCATTTTTAGAGGGACAAAGTTGTAAGTCACAGGAATGAATCCCATGCAGAAGATCCAATCGGAGATAGTAAGCAAGGGGAGTTATTAGTAAAGAACATTTTACCAGAACTTTCAACATAGGGGAAACCCTCTGACCTCACCCTCACAGAAAAATGATACTGTTTTTTGCCTATGAAACTCAGCTCACATGCAACACAAAACAAAACAACCCTTCACTCACAATGTTGGCTATTTATCTCTGTATTAAATAAATCGTTACTTACCCTTAATACAAATGCTTGATTTAACTTACAATATTTCTGTGGTTTTGTTTCAGGGAAGCAATGTTATGGAAGATCAGGATTTATTGGAAATTGGAATCCTTAATTCTGGGCATAGACAAAGAATTCTCCAGGCAATCCAGCTCCTTCCAAAGGTAGGCAATGCTTTACTACCCACCCCCTAAGTACAGCCCCAGTGGTTTACGTCCAGTGTGCAAGGGGTGTTATTATTTAGGGCAACATTGCTACCTATAAGTGCAACCCCCTGAAACAGGTCTTCTTAGGCTCAAGTAGACAGTCAGCACTGCAGGACTACTATGGACCATAGGTAAATCGGTTTTAGATTTACCTATAAGGATGCGATCCAGAAAACACCACTGGCCAACAGGGTAGCTTCCAGAGCTTCTCTTCAGTGGGAGTCCTTATTCAGTACAAACATCGCACAGGACCCTCAGCCACAAGAAGATAAGATCAAGATCAATGTTGGGTAGATTAGGGAATGTTCCTAGATTAGACATCTTGCCCCATAAGAGATATCTCTCTTTTGTAATTTCATCTTTATCGTATTTTTTCCATTACTATTTATTCCCATGATACCTCCCTTCTGCCAGCAATCACCACACTGTTGGCCACATCCATGAGCCTTTTTGCCTTTTTTCTCAACCCTTCCACCCCATAACACCCCCCAGCCCCCCTGCTGTCAGCCTGCTCCCCATCCCTTGTAACTCCAGAGGCTTAGCCTCCAGGGGCAAGCGACCTGCCTAATTACAAGGGTCATCATTCAGGGAAGTCCACCGCCCCCATCAGGTATTTATAGTTCTTATATAAATCTCCCCAATCCAGATGCCTTTTGGGAGCAGTATGTTACCTAGCAACCAAGTTGACCTGTGTCCAGATAAGGTTTTGTAGGAGCCTAACGCACGAGGTAGGATCTGAGCACTGGTCTCTCAGACAGGTAGGATTTTCATTGGTAATGAAAGGAAAAGGCATGTCAGGGGCCAGCAGGAAGCATCTAAATACAGATACGGTCCAGGCACCAAACTGCCAGATGCATTAGGGGGATGATGATACTTTGTGACATAAAATCAGGTGGATCCACACAAAAATGTGAATGTGCTTCATGTCACTAAACTGTACACTTGAAAATGGTTAAGGTGGTATATTTTAGATTTGGGTTTTTTTTTTTCCCTAGCACAGTTTGAAAAATAACTTCTCGAAAAAGGAGAAAATCCAATTTGATTAAAACAATTGGAGAGTGAAGTCAGAAATAAAACAGAAAATGTAGGCTGGGTCAGTTGGTGTCAAGCTTAAGGAATTGGAAATGCATTCTGTGAGCACAGGGGAACGAACGTGACTGGAATGCTTCAGGTCCGTTAATTCTGGAGGCAGATACAATAGGAATTAGAAGGAGGAAAGTCAAAGTGGGGTCATCCGGCTGGGAAAAGATTGGGGCGGGGGGAGGTGGGGAGGCATTCGAGGCAGGGTAGCAGACTGGGAAAGATAAATATTAACTCCTGTTTCTAAGGAAATGAGCTGATGAAATTTGCCAACTGACAGTAAACTAAGTTTCTCCTGATAGAAAGTTTACACTTGTGCAAATTCAAGGAGCATCAAGCATGCGAAGGGCTTTCATCACACAGTTTTTTACACTAAAAGGGAAAAATAAAGCATCCTTAGAACTAATTCTGAAAGCGATTTGTACGTGTATTGTTTACCTTACAACCTTTGTATCTATTTAAAATACTACTTTCTCAGCAAAACTTATTGTTGGCAAGGGCTTTGTTCTCCTATATCCCCAACACCTAGACCAGTGCTCAGTCCTTGGCAGGCACTTAATAAATCAAAGAATGACACCCTGCCATCACAATACTGCCCGTCATTTGAAGTTCAACTTCCCTTCAAGTGGAACTTCCTCTCACCACCTTGGTAATTATCACCCTATCTCAAACCAACTGCCTCCAACTGGACTGCACTAGATTCTAATCTGTCACCTCTAGGTTAGGCTACCTGAGTCTATTTCTCCTTGGTCCTCTCTAGCCTGGTCAATTCACAGATGCCTCATCTCTGTCCCAGTTACCTTTCTTACCACTACCATTGAATTTCCACACAGCATCAAGAACAGTCAGGCCACATGCCACATCTGCTTAAAATCTCCAATGGCCTATGAAACTCAATAGAATCTGGCCCCTTCTCACATCTATGAACCTCAGCTCTCCCTCTCCCCTTCTCTACTCTCTAGTCATGCACTGTCTTTTTGTTCCCTACCATGCCAAACTCATTGTGCCTCAAGATCTTTCCACATTGGTCTCTGCCTGGAAAGCTTTTACTTCAGATCTTGACTCGCTTGCTTCTATGCATTACCGAATCTCAACTCAGCTACCACCTCCTCACAGAGGCCTTCCTGATCTCAAAGTTATGCTTTTCATTTATGATCCCTGTCCTTTGTATTGTCCTTCTTTAGTTTTTTCTTCATAGCACTTACGGCTACCTGAAGTTGAATTACTTGTTTGCCTTCTCTCTCATTTTCCATTTTCCCCAAGGATATAAGTCCAGAAGTCAGGGACTGTGACTATCTTATTCTCTTCTATGTACCCATTCCATGGAACAGTGCCTGGCACAGAGTAGGTGGTCAACAATATTTGTGAAATGAAGGAATACACTGCTCTCTCTGTCCTCTGAGCTTTAGTAGTTATATACTTGTTCTGTCTGATGGTACTGATAAATGATAGTACCATCCTGATGGCAGAAATAATGTCACATCCATCCTTGAATTTTCCACAGGGCTTACACGTTAAAAGAATAAAAGAATGAGTGACTGAGTAAATGGATGTTTTCCTTACATGTTATTCAAATATAATTTTTTAAGTTAAAGAATGCCTTAATTTTAAAATATGTCTGTAGCTATAATGCCATTTGATGAGAAACAAAAGAACTTGAACTCAGAATTATTTGTAGAATAAATGAAGTGTTTGCTTTTAAGACAGAATATCATTCCCATTAGAGAAGAACAATATAATAGAAACAATACAAAATTAAGTTTCCATCAAGAGGCTGAGGCAAAGTGCTTACTATGCACCCAAATGCACAGAGAATATATAAAAACATTCAAACATGTGTTCAGCAGCACAAGCAGAATGTTACAGGGCTACAAATTGATGCTTTGCTTTCTTAGGTAATGAGCCCAATCTTCTGATGGTTAATAGTGTAATTTTACTGCCACATTCATTTGCATTCATTCTAACTTTGCACTGCCAGAAAATGGACAAAATATCTTTCCATTTTGTCCGTGCAATTTTGGTCTTCATCTATCATGAAAAATATTCCGTGATTGCTACCTGCAATCCTTTCATTAACATACTATGTTTTGGAACTGGGGCAATTGTCCCTTACCAGAGAAAAGGTGATTTTCTGAGTGCAATCTTGAACTGTTAGCCCACATCAAAGCAGGAGTTTCATGCTTTACTTGTATTTATTGTTTTGAGACTCAAAGACAAAAGCTTTTTCCTTCAGTAAAAATCGTTTTTCTGTAATGTGCCCTTTTCATCTTGAAATATTCACCACTGTAAAGGTCTGCACGTTCTCAAGTATACTTGATACATTGAACATGTAGAATACATTCAATACATTATAAGCATAGACGGCTTTGGAACAGTAAGTACATTCATTCCCTCTCCATCCATTCTTTCCCTCTGTCTTTTGCCATGCTTAAACTTCAGGAGCAATGCTTGAATATCAATGTTCATCCAGCACCCACTTCCTTCACCAACCCCAACTCAGTCTTTAGGGTTAAAAGTTTGCCTGGACTTCTGAAGACCAAACTTCATCCTTATTACTTTTTAAGAAAGGAAACATACCAAAAGTCCCATGAGAAGATGGCTTATTTTTTACCCTATTAGAAACTGTAAGCATAATGGGCTTTTCTGTTCCTTTGACACAGGGAAATTATCTGATTACTTACTTGCAACGTATAATTTACCTTTCACCAGATAAGAATTCTCTTGTGGCCAGGTCTTTGGATAATTTTCTAAAATCTTTTTAAAAAGGACATAATCTCTTTTGTCCTTTGACAGTATAACAACTGGAAGTCAGGAATTCAAAAGGTAGTCATTTGAACGGTTTGTTTTGCAGAATTTCACATCAAAACCCTTATTTACCTGCTTTCTTAATAGCTCTCATCCTGAACTGAAAATGTATTTCTGCATACTGGCCACTTCGAGGTCACATGCTCACTTCATTTTTCAATATTTCATTTTCTAGTATTTTCCCATTTTATATCTTCTGGAATTATTTAGTAGTTGTCTAAATATTTGGTGGCAAGTAGCTGTCTCCTCGCTATCCCCCTTTCCCTTGCTCCCACCACCTACTTGGTTCTAACTAGTTCGTTTGCTGCCACACCGCTCAACCAGTGCTGAAGTCACCAATGATCCACAGAGCAGAAATTCAGAAATTCATCATTCCATCTTTGTAGCCAAGTCCAGATTTGGCTGCCCACCACAACAAAAACCAAACTCATGAGACAAGTGCTGGGGAAAAGGAAAGTGGTTTTATTCAAGTGCTGGCCCTCTTAAAAGATGGGGGACTCTAATCCCAAAGCCCATATTGATATCTCACTACAGGCAGAGGTTTTTATAAGAAGGGAGAGGGAAAGCAGAATAAAGAGATCAAGGGGTGGGTGTTGAAAAGTTCTCTACATGCAGCCCAGCACAGTCCATTCCAATAAGGACCTCAAAACTGGTCATGTGATGGTTTGGTGCCTATCATCCTGGTTTCATGGTTGAAGGTCAGCCATCTCAGAGCTGGGATGCCTGAAGGTCAAAGTCTGTCTTTTGAAGTTAGTCCCTAAGATTCTTATACAAATGTGCTGTTTATCTGGAACCTACATATACATCAGAGTCAGCATTCACAGAAACAATGTCAAAAGAAAAGTGGGGTGGGTTACCAGTCCACACTCTTACCCCTTCACCTTACTTCGTCTTTGGTAGATTCCGATACTCTTGCCACCTGTCAACACTGTCTTCTTTTGGCTTCCATGATACCTGGTTGTCTTCCTGCCTCTCTGATGTTCTCTCTTATTGCCTATTCATTTTCCTCAGTTAAATGTTACAGTTCTTAAAACCTCAAACTCAAAAATATTTGATGACTACTGAATGGTGTTGTCACAGGATTCTTGATCATGGTACAGTTTCTGGTGTCATTATTTTGTTCATTGCTACTGTACTTTCACTATACCATAAAATGAACACCTGCATTTTAGCTGCCTTTTATTTCTAAGTTCAGATCAATTGAACCAGTCTTTTTTGGACTACATAGTTTTCATTGTTGTCTCACTGAACAACTCTGATTGGATTAAATTGCCTTCTTTCTGATCCTCAGTAAGATACTGAGTTTTTAAAAAGGTATCTGAGCCCTGGCTGGTGGCACAGTGGTTAAGGTGCCAGCCTGTGAACCCAAAGGTTGCTGGTTTTAATTCCCCAGCCAGGGCACATAACCAGGTTGCAAGCCAGGTCTCCAGCCAGGTCCGTAGCTGGAGACAGGTGAAAGGCACCATACATTAATGTTTCTCTCCCATCCTCTCTCTCTCTCTGAAAATAATAAATAGAATCTTTAAATAAATAAATGTTATCTTTTATTCCATAGCAAAATAGTATTCTGTGTTAATTATCTATTACTATATAACAAATTACCCTAAATCTTAGTTGTATATAACAACAACATTTGCTATCCTACTGCTCCTATGGGTCAGGAGTCCAGGTGCAGCTTAGCTGGGTTCTCTGACTCTGGGTTTGTATCAGAACTACAGTCTTCTCAAGACTCAATGGGAAAGGAACCCCTTCTAGGTCACTCTTGTGGGTGTAGGCAGGATTCTGTTCCTAAGGGGTCTCTGGACTTCGGACTCAGTGCCTCGTGAATTGTTGGCTGAAAGTCTCCCTCTGTTTAGTGTCACATGAGCCTCTTCTGAAAGCATCTCATAACAGGCACCCAGCTTCAACAGCATAAGCAAGAGAGAGGGCAAGAAAGTACCAGCAAGATGGAAATCACAGTCTTTTACAATATCCCATCCTTTCTATTATTGTTTTCTTTCTAGTTTCATTGAGAAATAATTGGCCTAATCCCTATGTAAATTTAAGGTGTGCAGCATGAGGGTTTGACTCAAATATATTGTGAAATAATTACCACTATTGGTTCAGCAAACATCTTCTCATATAGATACAGTTTGAAAAAAAAAAAAAAGGCAGTTTTCTTCCTGAGATGAGAACGTCCCATTCTTTGTCATATTCTGTTTATTAGAATTGTCACTAGGGCCAACTCCCACACAACAAGGAAGGATTTATATATACAGGGATTTGTCCATGGATGTGAATCCCAGGAAGTGGGATCATTGGGGACAGTCTCAGAGGTTTGCCACTGTCTATATCTGTGGTTAAACTAGAATAACCCATTAACAACAAAAGTGTCTTATTTCCATCAGCCATCTTCATGGGACTGTGATAGTCATATTTAGATCATTTAGAAGACACATTTGACATCACTCAAAAGAAGGAAACATGCCTCTGGTCTTTAGAATGATGTATAATATAGCATTATATGATACAATCATACAGAAATTAGACATGCTAATGATTTGTCAATTGTGCATTGAAGACTTCATGATCTGAACATGATTGGTCTCAGTAAGTCACACAAATAAGTAATCTCGTAAAACACAACAAATTTTATAAATGTTTATTCTTTATTGGTACCTCATTACTGAAAATAGAATATTTCCATCTATATTAGGGAAGTAAATTGGTCAAACTCTATTGGACAGGGCATTAAAGATGTTAGCAAGGAAAATACATTTTAAAGAGCTAACAAAACAAGAAAGGAGCCCTGGCTGGTGGCACAGTGGCTAAGGCGCCAGCCTGCGAACCCACAGGTCACTGGTTCAATTCCCAGCCAGGACACATAACCAGGTTGCAAGCCAGGTCTCCAGCCAGGTCCGTAGCTGGAGGCAGGTGAAAGGCAACCATACATTGATGTCTCTCTCCCTCCATATCTCTCTCCCTTCCCCTCTCTCGAAAAAAAATAATACATAAAATCTTTAACAAAAAAAGCAAGAAAGGAAAGGGGACTAGTTAACTTTAGATCTGATTAGCGCAAATAGATAAAGACAACAGCTGGCTAAGACAAAGTTTGCGAGCAGCGATACAGAGACACTCTGGCAGGGACTGAGAACTAAAACATTATTCAAGGCAAGACAACATGGAGTGGCCAGCTGAAGGGCGCAGACTTGCCCCTCAAAAAACATTGGCTTTGTTTCTGAATGCTTTTATAATAAAGCAAAACATTGAAGACCAGATTTGGTTATGGCTGTCACTTTGCTATCCTTGTGTCAGAGGGGAAGAGAATATTTCCAAAAATGAAAGTCTTAATATAATGGGATCACAATTATTTCAGAGTGCAAGAGGAGTATCATGAATGTGGCACTCTCTCATTAAGGCTTCCTGGTCAGGACTACATCCTTTAAAGACTCTAGTTCTTCCACAGTCCTTCAAACTCAGGTGTTAGTTCATTCTAGTTCTGATGGCTGGTGAAGATGTGTGCAAGCTTTAGGGAGAAAAGGGTACAACCAGTGTCATTTCTTAAAGAGTCTAGAAAAGAAGGTTCCATCTTATTTCCCTGTCAAGTTAGAAAAATGATAGAAACTTATTCCTATTTCTTCTATTTTTCAAAGGGGCAGTGATGAACTGTAGGGTACGGCGCAGATGCTCTCAGGGTACTTCCTGACACGGTAACTTTTCATTCTCTCATGCCATCCTTCACTGTCCAGCTACCCCCATTGTTTTTACTTGCATTTCTTGCCTTTCACCATCTGGCATCTTAAACTTTGAGTCACACAACATAGACCAACCTCCCTGTGAACATCGAATTAAAGTTACACAGTACTCACAAATAAAATCTCACACACACGTATGTGCCATTAGCATGAGGGATCTAACCTAAAGTTAATACACAATTGGACCCTAAGTCTAACTGTGGGCATTGGATGGTCCACTTCTTGTAGGTCAAGTCCTTGGTGAGTCAAGCTGCAGTGCTTCTACAATCCTTTTAAGCTTCACTTCACCCTGTTCTGAAAATGTCTCATGGACATTTCAGAATGTCTCATAGGACAAATAGATATGCTCACTTAGATCACTTAGATCAGTGTAAAAGATTATTTATTTTTCAGGGGATATGTTGATGTCATTGGAGAATAGGGAAAGATAAGAGTTCTTGACCTCAAGGTAAAAAAACATAGGTAATTTGGAGAATATAAATTTTGAAATGACAAGAAGTCATTGAGGTATTTTCTTTTTATTATTCCCCCTTAGCCTGGCATGCTCTATAATCAAGTAATAAAAACTCCAGTTGCTATAACAAACTATAAAACTATTAAATTTTTTTCTCACTTATACTAAATCCAAGAGGGGAGTCAGGCAGCTCTCCTCCAGTCAGTGACTTAGGGATCCAGGCTTCCCCATTCATGTGACTCTCTCATCTCGGAGTTCTCTGAGGGCTTCCCTAAAGGCAGGATAGAAAGAGCTTAGAACACCTGAGGGTCTATTGCCAGGCTAGAGAGTGTATCACTTACTTTAGGCCACACTTGTTTTACCAGGACTCAGGTATCTGATCCTCTCTAAACTGCAAGGTAAGCCAAGACATGTAGTCTGCTGGCCCAGGAAGGGGTTACGGAATTCCTGAGAAATTAGCCACTCTGTGCCAGAAACACCTCCTTTCTGCACTTCATCTGCTGCCTTTTTTCAGATGGGTAACTCCTTCATTCCTTAAGATGTACTCCTTGGAGAAACCTTTTATGATATTCTCTGTCTGAGCTACATTGCTCATTTAACTCTTCTGTGCTCCCATTATAGCCTATAAAATTGCCAATTAACTAGATTGTCTCTCTCAAGATTAAGATCTTTGTCATATTCATCTTTATTTCCTAAGCATGAAGCACTCAGCACCTAGACATAGTAATGCTCAGTTAATGTTCATTACACTGTACTGGGTCAAACAAGAATGGAGATTAGAGATCAATCCTGAATGGGTCAGGTTAGGACTCCCAAAGACATTTCCCAACTGAGCACTTTTATATTTAAATGTTTCAGAAAGGAGGAAGATGGGTCCTTCAGGAACACAATAACCCACAGTCTGAGAGGCCTACATTTCCCTAGCGTGATGTCTTCCCCCAAGCGTCATGTTTTCTGTTCACAAAGTGAAGACCAATTACTAGTCTGTTTTTCAAGGGTATATTGAGAGAAGGATTAGCCAGTGCCCATAAAGTTCCTCGGGCCCTTTGAAGTGACAAAATCCAGTACACGCAAAACAGCTCTCGCTGTTTGGGCTGGGTTGATCCCCAAAGAACTGCTAGGTGTGAGAGTCCCTTGTCCTTACTGATGCTATGTTCCAAGGAGTTATGCAATTTCAGAAAGCAAGGTGGCTGCTGCCTTCTCTCTTAATGAAAGAGGGGGGATTTTCAATGTTTTATTTTAAATGAATTTACATTAGTTTACTGCGTAGACTAGAAAGATGAAATGTCAGCGTGCTCATTACCTCCCATGAATATTTACAGAGAAACAGGGTAGGAATCCTGCAAGTAACTAGGTTCTGATCTATTGCCGTTCCAGCAGCTATCTGCTATCAACTGGAGAAGTTTACCCGCATTTAGTAAAGAATGGCGGCTCCCTTGAAGCGATGCAGCAACCAGTAGAAAGAGGAAAGAAATTCAGATATCTGAGCACTTCCTCTTTTTTCTGTAATTATACCAAGAAAGACACAATTTAAAGCTGGAGAGGACCTGCAAAGGCCTGCTCAACCTCTCACCTCAGTGGTTTCAAGGGTGAGGAAACTAAGTCTGGGTCATACTAGATGACTTGCCTCAAGGCAGATTGTTCCTTAGTAACAGGGCGAAACAAAAATCCCAGGTGTCTATGCTCAGGACAGCTGCTAACCCCGGGGGATATGCTGCTGTGTCTGAGACCTAAGACTCTGAGAATGCTTATGCATTTGTGAGAAAAACTGGAAGAGGACAGAAAAGGACCTGATGACTAAATGCAAGAAAAGGAATTGTTTATAAAATTGGGCTTCCTCTTCAGTTGTAGGCTGAAAAGGCAGTTCTTGCAAACTCCACAGACCACTAAACTACCTTCTCAAGGTAAGAAGGGCTGTGGCAGGAGTCTCAAAGGCCTGGAGAAGCAGGGAGGAAACAAACGTAGGGGAGAAAAAGGCAGACGTAGACCACGTCGGTTGTCCAGTGGCCAGTGGGACCAAACCCCTGCTTATCCCTGAAGATGGCCTGACGGAAGCTTCGCAAACAGTACAAGTTACTATTTCAAAGAAGAAAAGACGTAATGGAATGAACTAAAATAAATTATTTATTTTCTTTAACCTGGGTAGAGAGGAAGGAAAGATGGACAAGATGGAAGGGCAATTCTATAGGACAGAATGAAAACACATCTTTTGAGCATTAAATTCCATGGACGTGGCATTTTTCTGGGACTTGGCCAGGAAGCAGCCTGGTGTGATGGTTGGGAACATGAACAGGCTCACTGAGTTTGATTTTACCTACCCCATAGGGTTGTTATAAGCATTAAATGAGTCTGTATTTGTAAAGGATTTAAAATGGAGCTTGACACATTTGCTATAGTAGTGTACATTAATTAAACATTTTAAAGAAGATTAAAGGTGACCCAAGAAAAATGTGAGGTTCCTTTAGTCCATTAAGCATAACTCAAAATTACTACTTCACCCATAAACAATAAGTAAAATTAAAATAAATAAATTTTATTTATTCACTCAATAGATATTTTATGAAATTATGCCCTGACCGGTGTGGCTCAGTTGGTTGGGCATCATCCAGAAATTGAAAGGTTATTGGTTCAATTCCCAGTCAGGACACATGTATAGGTTGCAGGTTCAGTCCCTGGTTGGGGCGCATACAAGAGGCAACCAATCAGCATTTCTCACTCACATCAGTATTTTTCTCCCTCTCTTTCTCCCTTCCTTTCTCACTCTCTAAAAATAAATAAATAAATAGAAATAGTCTAACATAATTCAATCCTAGGCCAGCCACCTACCACTTGTGTTACCATGGACAAATCATTGAAATTCTCTCATTCTGTTTCCTCGTGTGTAAAATGGAGATAATAGTGGAACCCACCATATCAGGTGATTGTAAGTTATAAATTTAAAAATGCATACACAGTACCTGGCACATAGAAGGACTAAATTAATATTAATGACAACAGTTTGCATTTATTCAATAAACACTCACTGAATAAACAAAGCTCAATGAAATTTTTTTAAAGATTTTATTTATTACTTTTAAAGAGAGGGGAAGGGAGGGAGGCACAGAGGCAGAGAGACAGCAATGCCTTTCACCTGCTTCCAGCTATGGATCTGGCTGGACACCTGACTTGCAACCTGGTTATGTGCCCTGACTGGGAATTGAACCAGCAACCTTTGGGTTCGCGCCTTATCCACTGTGCCACCAGCCAGGGCCTCAATGAATTTTTGATGTTGCCCTTTCCTGGCACAAAATAATAACCCAAATGGCCTCAGTGACTGATATAAAAGAGTGTGTGGCTGAGAATGCCCACGATTGCATTGCTCAGTGAGATTTCCATCTCCTATTCCTCACAGGGTATTTCTTTCCTAGGTTAAAAAAAAAAAAAAAGCAAAATTTAACAAATCTGATCACCAGCCACTAAATTACGTTTAATACACTTGCAATTATAGTGTAACCCATCAGGAGCTAGAAAAGAAGTTGTTTGAAGTCATAACCAAAATCTTCTTAGCTAAGAGATTAAATGAATGAGGATAATACTGAGGATGCCCTGTCTGTATTTCTTAGAGGCAATCTAATCAGTTCCCAACACAAAGTGGAAAGTGGGAGAGGAGTGGAAAGGAAGGGAGTACTTCAAGCAGCAAGGGCTCAATAAACGTGTGTGAAAAAGAAGTCAATGAAAGTAAACTGGGAAGCTAAGTGGTCAGATCATGATAGTGCAGTTCCCCTAAATTCCCAGCGGCCTTGTGATGCCATAGAAAAGCAGAATATTAGATTTCCACAAGGGCTCTAAAACATCTCCACCATTTTGAATGAGCCCTTGTTCCTTCCCTTTACAATTGAGTTAAGTTCTAATTTAATGTTTGGATACAATGTGGCTATTTCTCTTATTTTTGATCAAAAGCCTTCGAGTGAAAACTCTCTGTTCAGCAATGTTTACAAGTGCATTGAGCATCTACTTATGTCTCAGACACAGTGCAAGGGGGAAAAAGATAAAATTATGCAGTGTCCGCCTTCAAAGAGATACAATCTAGCAAAGAAAGTTGGACCAATATTCTAGTGATTTTAATACAAAGGAAAGCATGGAAAAGCTGTAATAAAGGTAAAAATGCAAACTTGGCAAGTTAAATGGAAGGGAAGGTCCCCTTTGTTGAGAGAAGGGTTTCTGAAGGAGGAGGCAGCAGGTAAATCAAATAGCCGTTCCTTACACCTTTAAAACTTCTTTGTTGTGGGGAGTTTTAAAGAATGACCCGGAGCACTTGGGTGGCTTTTTCAGGCTGATGGATATGCTACCTCGCTTATTTGTAACACCCATCCCCTGAAATACAGCTAATGCCATCAATCCAGCTACCAATTTCATCCATCACTTTGCCCTTTAAGCTATAATGAGTCGAATTCTTTAGGCCCCAGCAGATGCCTGTAGTCAGCTTCAATGGACTGAGCTAATATTATTCCTACCCCTCAGGTAGGCAGTTTTTCATTACATAGTATTTCTTTGTGATTACTTTCTTTGTTGATGATCAATGGGATTTTAGATTTCCATCTTCTGGCTTTCAGTTCTAACCTGACAGCTGATCTCCTGGGAACCTAAAATCCACATTCCCTCAAGGCATTCCTGAGCACCCTGGAAAGTTATTACAGGGCAAACCCGTATGTTAAGTGTCCGCATTTTTAAGATTTACATTTTTATTTTCAATTACTGTTAACATACAATATCATGTGCATTTGAGGTGTTCAACATGAGGATTAGACACTTATATAACTTGTAAACTATCACCCTGGTTAGTCTAATACCCATCTGACACCATATTATAATGTAGTCATACATAGTTATTGCAATATTAAAATAGTCAACACGATTTAGACATTTACCACATGCCAGGCAGTGCTAAGTCTTACTAGGTTACTATCAATGAACTCGTTGAAATCATAAAATTAATTCTCTATTTTACAGATGAAGAAACTAAGGCTCATGAAAGTTAAGTAACTTGCCTAAGACCACGCAGTTAGTAAGTGGCAAAGACAAGATTCAAACCAGTAAGCCTGGCTCAAGAGTCTGTGCTCTGAACTGGTTTTCTTTACTGCCCCTGTCACTGATATGTCCCACCTCTGTTCTCTACAACCTACCAATGCTTTCTCCTTTGGAAATGACTAGCCCTTTTCATTCCCTCCCACAGGGCTAGCATCTTCTACTTTAATAAATAGAAGTTGAGCTTTATTTTAATTTTTTTTTAAGTTAACAGCTACTGCTCTTATCAGAGAAAATTAGTACTTGAGAAACTGCCAGAGCCTTCCTTTTGAGTCTCCAAAGCTTTACTTGGTCAATGAATTCTCTAAGTGTTAAGTGCTAACTAGATACAATTAAATGATTTTTTAGGCTATAACTTATGAATCATAGAATCCCAACTGGTTAAAACTTTCCCTTCAGTGCACCATTAGTTTTAATACGCAATGCCTTCTGTAGTCTGTGACCACTGATTAGTGGGAAAGGATTGGATTTACAATTTTCTAATACTAAGAAGTATAGAAATGTTCGAATACAAGATTTTCTCCACAAATATACAAGCAATTATTGAGGTACATATAGAGAAAATGGATTTTCCTGCTTCTAACTTCTGGGACTCAATTACATCCTCATGTATCAACATTTCTGGTGGTCACCTTTGACAGAAGACTTTTCTAGGTGCTACTAATGTACACATAGAATAACAGCTGAGCCCTGGCTGGTGGCACAGTGGGTAAGTTGCCGGCCTGTGAACCCAAGGGCCTCTGGTTCAATTTGCAGCCCGGGAACATAACCAGGTTGCAAGTCAGGTCTCCAGCCAGGTCTCCAGCCAGATCCTTGGCTGGAGGTAGGTTTAAGGTAGCCATACGTTGATGTCTCTTTCCCTCTCTGCCTCTCTCCCTTCCCCTCTCTCTAAAAATAATAAATAAAATATTTAAAAAAAAAAAAAGAGTAACAGCTGACCTTATATCCTAAGACCTTAGCATCCCTGGTAGGATGGGAACAACTCCAGATGCATAATATCTACAAACACCCACGTGCCAGACATTCATTGGTGAATCTCTGGTCCATTCATACATTCAATCAGTCAGTTCACTTTGATCCATGTTAGGTTCAGAGGCAGGAATGCAAAGATGAGTAAAACTTGGTCCCTGCATCAAGGAATTCTGCCTACATTTTAGACAGAGACAGATATGTCAAAAACTAAGCTGTTGTGAAAAGAAAGCTATAAATGGAGGAAGAGCTAAGTACATGGGGGTGAGGGAACGTTTTCTGAATAGGTATATGATGCTTGAAAAGAATCTCAAAGAATTAACAAGTATTTTTAGCCAAACAGGACATTTAGGGAGTCACTTCAGACAGAAAGTGCTACCTTTGTTCCTGTAGATCTAGAGACAGTTAGAAGTTGATGTCCATGCATCCATTCTTTCTATTTCTTCCTCTCTCTCTCTCTCTCACTCTCTCTCTCTCTCTCTCTCTCTCTCGCTCTCACTCTTGCTCTTGCTCTCTCTCTCCCCCTTCCTTCCTCCCTCCTTCCATCTCTTTCTCATGCACACTTACTTTCATATACAAACAGCGCAAACACACACACACACACACACACACACACACACATTCTCCTCATAGGTGTTTATTTACTTCCTAATATATTAACCTGAAGAGAAAGTATGGAAGAAATTCTCAAATTTCTGAACTCACTCAGTGTCTTTTCTTTTCTAAAACTTATAAAAATATTGGTACTTACTAATTTTCTTGTATTTGTATATATTTCAAATGTATGCCCAAACAAATGACATATGTCTGGAAGGAAGGAACCTTAAACCCTTTTATATTTTGCCATATAGTAGGAAGATATTACCTATATCATTTGTGCTCTAAAATACTTGTTGAATTATATAAATGATAACTATTAAAATTATTGTTAGAGCTGATTCTACTGGGATTCATATAAATAGAGCTAAAAATTCTTAATCACTTCAATGCCTAAGGTAATTAAAAATTCTAAACTATACAAAGAAAAAGAGAAAACAGAAACAAATGAAAAAATAAACTAGACCCTGGCTGGTGGCACAGTGGATAAGGCACTGGCCTGTGAACCCAAAGGTCACTGGTTCGATTCCCAGCCAGGGCACATAACCAGGTTGCAAGCCAGGTCTCCAGTCAGGTCTGTAGCTGGAGGCGGGTAAAAAGCAACCATACACTGATGTTTCTCTCCTTTTCTACCTTCCCCTCTCTCTAAAAATAATAATAAAGTCTTTTTAAAACCAACAACAACAACAAAAAACCACCAAACTATGAGGCTGGAAACATTTCCTAAGAGCCAAACTATTGCTCATGTTCCCATCCCAATGATGATGAAATAGTTCGTAGGTCATTCCCTAACTGTAGGTAGAAAATGGGTCCTCTAGGATTCCAGGCAGAGCTTCAAAATGGTATGACACTTATCTGCATGTTCCTCACCTTCGTGAAGTTCCTCCTCATGATTTTCTGGGTGCCTCGCATCATGTGTGTGCCATTAACCAGACCATGTGCTGACCGTGTGACATCTGTCCTTTTCTACCTCTCTTGCTTTAGCTTATTGTGGCTCATGGGTCCTGTCACCAAAACTTAATGCCACCAGAATTTACCAAAAGTGCTCTCAGTGCAGCAATGCTCACTGACAGTAGCAATTCCATGACTAATGACTGCCAGGGACTGCTTCAAAACAAAGGTACTGATGTCCCTGCTACTGGCTACAATGCCCAACATCTTCCCATCAAGGGCACCTTAGCCAGTGCCAACTGAATGTCCTGCCAGTGTAAGCAGCATCACCAACTGCAGGTGCCCAATGTCAACGACACCCATGTCTGCAATATGGCACCATCTCCGCCTGCTGATGAAGTTGCTGGTGCCAGTTCTGCTGATGGCTTTTGTTCCCAATGCCCCAGAAATGTTCCATGATAACAGCTCTTTCACGGAGGCCTTTCTTCTTAAAGCATGGTACATGGAACCTGGGCCAGGAGCCAGTCAACGCGCCACATCTTGAAATCTATTCAGAACCACTCTCCCCTTCGAATCCGTGTGTCTTGTCCCTTGAATCAAATACATGCATGCCTTGACCACCTTCTCTGAGCAGAAGAAGGTCTTCTGGGCGCCGGATGCCTCGCTGAAAGCAGACCCCGGCAAAACCAAGCCTGCCAGTCGTCCCAGTATTCCTGCACACGCTGGATGCGTGCAGCTCCGTTGGGGCTGAGATCCCAGCCACACAGCTGCAGCTGTCAGGCTGACAGTCCCAGTCTGTGTTAGAGGACAGGAACATTTTATTCCGTGTCTCAGGGAATCACCCTAAATCTGACCACTGCCCACACCTCTGCTCTCGCACTCTGGCCACGCCGCACCCTCTTTCTCCTGGATTACCTCCGCAGCCTCTGACTGGCTTCCCTGCCCGCCCGCCCCTGGCCTCCCTGTCCACTACTCTCAACCCAGCAGCCAGAGTGATTTTGCTAAAATGTCAGCCCCATCATGTCACCTCTGCTCAGATTCTTATGCTGACTCCCCATTTCCCGCAAAATAAAAGTCAAAGTCCTTAGGAGACTTCCAAAGCTTTACCTTCTCTGACCCCTAATTACGTCTCTGACCTGCTCCCCAGTCCCCTCTGCTGCAAAAGCTGCTCCAACCCCGTTGGTTTGCTCGTCATTCCATGAACGGACGCCAGGCTCACTCTGTCCTGAGGTCCTTTCCTCTGCCACGTCCCTCTCCTTGCAATTCTCTCCACCTTAGTTGCCAGCACAGCCAATTCATCACCTTAAAACCTGTGTTCAAATCCTGCCTTCTGCATGAAGCTTCCACTATTCCACCACACTTCCCCGCCTCTGCACACCCTCCAGCCCTTCAGCCCTCCTGCTACGCTTCCTCTCTCTCTCTCTCTTTTTCATAGCACATATCACCTCCAGACATAATTTATTTATGATGCTTATTAATTTACATCTGTGTCCCCGGCTAGAATGTAGCTCCACAAGGACTGGCACCTGTATATGCTTTGTTCACTGGTGCGTCCAGAGCAGCTCCACAGCATAGTAGAGATGCTATAAGCATTTGTTGGGGAGCAAATGACTGACTGACTGAATGAATGACTGAATGAACAGATAAGTAGATTAAGTGGATGGATGGATAGGTGGATGGATGCATGGGGTGGTAGGTTCTCATTTTTGTAACTCCTTTACTAATTTTAGGCCACCCTGTGAATATCCTTCTACTACCCTACCCAGTTGGAACATGTTATTCATTTGTAAACTGCTAACTTTGGTTTGATGGTAGATTTATCTATTTGAAGCGCTTCAGCGGGTAACGTTATTATGCACGTGCCTGGAGGCTCTGAGAAAGGGCACGGTTTGTAAATATCAAATAAATAGAATTGACATTCAGAGCTTTCGTTACCTTCTGAAGATTCAAGTGTGAGGAAGTTTTTGTTGTTGTTGAGACTAAGAACTTGCAAACCATTTCCCTGATTGATAGTAGCATTTAAATTTTTCAGAGCAACAAAAGATTAAAAAAAGAAAAGAAAGCTTTCAGGGCAAAGCAGTGTGCTGTTTAACCACTGGGTAACTACATGGAAATCAGAAAACATGGACTGTCAGAGGCAAAAAAGGGACCCCGTGTCTTTTTCTAAATATAGTTCACATCACTGATGGAGCTTGTAAAATGTGAATGACAATGAGCGCTGCTCAGGACCTTCTCCTAATCACAGTAAATCCTTTTCATCTTTCACCTGAGCCCTTGTTTCGAAAAAGAGCTTTGCAACAAGGAAATGAATCAAAACAAATAGTGATATTGAATGAAGGGCTATTCCATTGACATTATCACAGTAAGGATTTTAGAAATGAAAAGATGGTAAAAGAAAAAAAAAATGTGTCTTTTTATTGAATGGTTAAAAGCCCTCTTACCAAAAGCTTCAGGGAAAAGTAAAGTTATTGAACAAAATCCTTCAACCCCAAGGGCCGCGTTTAGGTGACTTCTCCTCCGCATCCCCGCAGATCCTACCTGACGGGTATCTGCCAGATTCTCAGGTCATAGCAGCCTGTGGGCGCAGGTGAAGCTGAAAGACCAGTGCCTGACGACCAGTGCTACTCACAGAGCCTGCAAAGCCATAGGGAAAGGGATTGTTTTGGAGTTGCTCTTGTTAGTGGTGGTTTTCTTTCCTTTTTTTGTTTCTTTTTTCCAGCCATGATTTAGAGAACTTATTTGTTTTTGGCAGCTCTACTTCTTTAACTTGTGATGAGCCCAGCACCTTTGATCAGAGGGTACCCGCTTCTCATGATGCCTAGAGGCTAAATTAGTCTGGCTTGTGTTTCCAGTACTTCCATCTTGTTCACTACCTATTTATTCTGCACTGCCTAAAGTTGATAAAAAATGGTGAGAACGTTTCTTTCCTATGCACTGTTTGTTGTCCGTTGCTTCCCTTTCAGTTTACTCCGTGATCTAAGACTCGTAAAAATAAGGGCTACCTCAGGTCCTCTCTGAGATAGACTTTTCATTTGTTTCTTTTATTTATAAAATAGAAATCATGGGGCATTAAGTCCAAAGCATTTTCCCTTTATTCCTCCAAAATGTAGTGTCATGTAATTTCCAGACGCTACTTCGTTGTTTCTGCCCTTGCCTAAAGCTGGGAATTTTTCATTGTCTGAACCCTCCAGGCACCCCAAGTCAGTGAGGCTCGGTCGGTGGTGGGAAAAAGTAGAGAGGTGACCATTCTCTGCCATTGTAAATTTGTAGTGACATCCAAACACAATTCACCTACCTCAGAGGGTTTAGGTTTCCTCCCTATTCTTTTATAGAAATTGTATCCATGGCAGAGTCTAACTCTAAACAAAGGGGCTTCAAGAAACAGATTTGCATATATTAGCAGTGCCCCTCCCTTGCTGCAGATACCCAGCACCTTTCACACTATTCATGCCAACAGTAGTCAGAGCTATTAATCCTTTCAGTTCCCACAAAAAAAGGTATCATTACAGAGACGAGTCAGGATCTCAGACATCAGAAAGGGTATTTTCCCAAAGATCACCTAAAACCCCTCCCAAATGAGGTGATGTACTTGAAAACACTTTGGGATCTTTAAAGTCTCACGTGGTTATTAGATGATGTTCTAATTAATGGTACTATCTGTTTGGCAAACATATCTCTCCCAGCAAAGTGGCACTGCGATGGCACTTAGATGGGGACGGATAGACTTCTTTCTGGGGCCCCGTGGTCAGTGGATGTGCCTTTCGCTTTTATGTTCAATCAGTCTTTTAAGAGCCACTGCTGAAATAGCCCAGTGATGTCTAAGTCCAGGTCTCAAAGCCTGTATGTGATTTGATTCTCACGCTATTTGATAGACCTGCCTTTGGATGTGACAGCACACTGTCCGCTAGCACTGCTTGTCATGGTTTATATTGAGGGTTGCTGTTAGTCCAACTCTTAGGTAGCAGCAGGACAAAACAGAAAAGGCTAGAACTAGGAACAGGAATAGAGCGAACTATCCAACAATCTCAGCTACCTGTATTACAAAAGCCACATCAGGGAATCTGAGAGTACATCCAGGTGGGGATAGAGAAGCCACGGTGTATTGCAGTTTTATAAGCAAATTTAAATAGCTGAGCCTGGTACACTAGGACACTTGTACAGATGTACATAAATGACAGGGTGGCATGTTGGTATCTAGGGAGTGGCATGCCACCTGGGTGGCCGCCCTTGCCCACGTGAGAACCTCTCCCAGGTCCCATACAAGCGTCCAGCTGGCACCAGGTCCAAGCCAGGTAGAGTTGGGACCCTTAAAACTGTTTACACAGAAGGATAACTAACCCCAACATCAGCTGCAGCTATCATGCTCTATAATTTCCAGGAAAAACAAACAAAATTGCAAAAACAAAAGACAAGCCCTCCCGTGGATCCCAATTTCCATAACATTCTTAGATTCTTATTCCTTTATATCTCTGACCTTCCTCAAGCCTGGGTCCTCATTCCTCAGCCCTTTCCATGCCCTTACCATGTATGTACCTTCTAAAATCTTCATCTTCCTCTTTTTCTTCCCATATGAACTCAGAGGAAGAAAGTGCCCTTGCTGCTTCCCCATCTCTAACTCACGCCTAAATCCAGCCCAGCCTTGCTTCCGGTCTCTTCTCAGTGAGGTCCCAGCTATTCATTTGCCAGATCTCATGAACCCCTCTCCTTCCCCATCTTATTAGACCCGCATGAAGCGCTGGCTCCCGGCCGACCTCACCCTCTCTGAAACTCTATTTCCTAACCTTCTCATCTTAATCATTCATTTCTGCCCTCCTGGAATTAATAACTTGTATTGAAAACTATTTTTATTTAATCCAAAATTACTGTAACATAATACCATCTTTCCCTCTTTATTTCCTTTATCATTTTTAATTAACTTTATTGGAGTGACATATGTTAATAAAAGTATACAGGTTTCAGGTGTCCATTGTATAATACATCACCTGTGTGTTTACACCTCCAAAGCCAAATCTCATTTTGTTGCTATATGGTGAGGCCTTTACCCGCCCCCTTCCCTGCAACCTCCTTTCCCTCTGGTAAACCATCATACTGTCTTCTGCGTGTGTGAGTTTCTGTTTGTAGGTTTGCTTGTTTGTTCATTTGTTGTTTTCAGTTTTTCAACATGACTTATTTCACTTAGCATGATATTCTCAAGATCCACCCACGATCCAGCATTTCACCTATTTTTATGGCTGCATAGTTTTCTGTTGTATGTTTTTTACCAATATTGATTGCCTTCCTCTTGCAATACCTTCCATCTATGGCTTCTTTGTTTTGTAAGGTATTATCCTTGTCTGAATAGACAAAGCTGGTTTTAGGCAGAGATAAATAATGACAGATAGTACATACATGTATATACATATACTATGACTAACCCAGAACATTTCATAGAAAACTGAGAAATTAGAAGAAAATAAAAATGTAGTAATAATGTAATCTTGCAAGTCTTTTAGATTAGTGATTTTCAAACATTTCTTTTTTTAATTTAATTTTATTGTTGTTGTATTACATCCATCTCCTTTTTACTCCCTTCTGTCCCCTCAAATGTTTCTTTTTAGAACAGAGAAAACCTCTCTTCCTCTTCTTACCTGTGTAAAATATTTAAAATATAGGCTGCTCTGGTTGAAGCAGGTTAGGCAGTCTCGGAGCCTGGCCTGTTCAGCCACCCAAAACTGGCCCCCTGCAAACCCCAGGACTCTACAGGACACTGTCATGGGGTTGGGGGCAGTGCTCTCTCCCTGCTATGTCACTGGTGGCGCAGACAGCATGGCTGCTCTAAGGCCAGGTTTGCTTCGAGAGGCCCATGGGGGAAAGTCAATGCACATAGGGGTGGAACCACAAAACATGAAATGCAGTAAGAAATGTGTTTAGTAAAACATATCCATATAATGTTTCCTTGAGACTACGTGTTCTTTTACCACTGTCTTGGATTTCTGTCCCAGCTTAGGTATTTCCTAAACGTTGGGATTCACCTAGTTGAATCAGATTGCTTTGTTGTGAACCTATTCAGCATGCCTGCCACCACCTTGCCCCTCAGATTAAAAACTGTGCCTGACTGCCCTGTGCACTCAGCAGCACTGCTGGCCTGCAGGGGCCCTGGAGCTGTCTCTGTCCAATCCTGTCCCGCCACACGCTCCTGCTTGAAGGAAAAAATGTTTCATTATGGCATATTTGAAAAAGCAAGCATAGCGCTAAAGACTCGGGAAAGACGTATGGATGCCATCTGACCTTTACACAGAACACCCTGCCTTGTCATTTTTTCCAACACTTTTGTCTCTCAGGGAAGGCTTCTTTTTTTAACTGTTAATAAATCTGACACTAAGTTGACAGTAATTTATAAATTATAGAATTATAAGATTTAGGAATTACGAAGGAACTCTAGAATCGTTGGTCCAATACCCTCATTTTATAGATGGTAACACTGAAGCTTAAGGAGGTGAAATAATTTGCCCATGTTCATACAGCCTGTGAATGGTAGAGTCGAGACTACCAGGCTATGGAAACAGAGCCCGGTGCATTTGATAAAATAGCATACTCTCTGGAATTTGTTCTTGATCTTTAATAGTTCGAAATAGCTGTAAACATTACTGTTAGGCCATAAAATAGCCCTCAATTTAATAATATCCTGTACAAAACACAAATCTCCCCCTGAGCTAGATACCATGCTACTGTAATTAATTTCTCTTTTTATCTATGTGTGTTCATCAAATCACTTCACTTAATAAACATTTAGCAAATGCCTTGCATGTGTGAGATGCTTTTCTGGGCACGTAAGAGACTACAAGGATGCTAAGAATTTTTTCTTCACCACGAGACTGATCATCTAATGAGGAAGACAAGATACTACATCTCTATAATAAAAAAGCAGACTTTCATGATGCTATAATAGGATTATATGCAAATGACTACAGAAACCTAGCAGAAGGTATGATTAATTTTGAATTAAGTGTAAGGCTTCATGGAAGAGGTAACATTTAAACAGGACCTTTCAAGACTTAATAGAATTTTAACAGGAGAACAGGGCAAACAGCATTCTCAGTAAAGGAAAGATGTGAGCAAGGGTATGGAAGTATACAGTAGCTATGCAATGGATAATGGCCCAACAATCATAGTCAATTCAAATAAGGAGCTAGTTGAGGGTCAGTAGGGGTGCCAATGCTTAGACGTTTGCTAGATGACAGTCAGATAGCTTGGGAAGGATGTTGATGTTAGCTAGCTAAGCTTAGCATGCCTAGCCTTGCTCAGACTCATGGAGATGTGTTTGCCAGTGGATCCATAAATTGAAGAGCTTGGATTATTTTATGTGTCAACTTGGCTAAAACACAGCATGCAGATATTTGGTCAAACACTAGTGTAGATGTTGCTATGAAGGTATTTTTAGATGAAATTAACATTTAAATCAGTAGACTGAATAAAACAGGTTCACATCTATAATACGGGGACCGGAGAAGAAAAAAATCAGAGGTCCTCTAAAGAAGGGGGAATGCTGCCACCAGACTGGTGTCCAACTTGAGCTGCAACATCAGTTCTTCCCTGCCTGCTCTGCAGATTTCAGACTTGCCAGGCCCCATAATTATCAGAGCAAATTGCTTAAAATAAACCTAGGTAAGGCCCTGGCATGTGGCACAGTGGGTAAGGTGCCTGCCTGCAAACCCAAAGGTTGCTGGTTCGATTCCCCAGCCAGGGCACATAATCAGGTTGCAAGCCAGGTCTCCAGCCAGGTCTGTAGCTGGAGGCAGGTGAAAGGCAACCATACATTGATGTGTCTCTCCCTCTCTGCCTCTCTCCCTTCCCTCTCTCTAAAAATAATATATAAAATTGTTTAAAAAATAAAATAAATCTAGGTAGATAAGTACATAGATACAAAAGTGTATGTGTGTATTCCATTGGTTCCATTTCTCTGGATAACTCTGACCAAGGGTTTCAAAACATGGAGTGACTATTAGTCAACTTTTCCCTATATATCAAAATGTCAGTGGTTTACAGCATGTGTATCATGGGTCAGCTGTGGTTCAGCTCATTTAAGATGGGCTTGCCTAATCACCATTGAACTGGGGTAGACTCCAAGCTTTGGATTAGACTTAGGTTTGCCCCACAAGTCTTCATCTTTTTCCTAGGACGAGCAGTTCTGCAACTGCTCAGCACTCGCTACTCTTGTGGTAGAGTAAAAGATGAGTAAAGTAAAGGAGCACAGATGCCTCATCTATATATAATTGACACTTCCACTGATTCCATTAGCCAAGCAAGTGTATGGCCAACATGAATGGGGTGGAAAACTTACTCTAGCCTCCAGTGGGCTGCAATGTAGTTATCTTAGGAAAGAGCACAGAGGTGCACTTCCAACACGGGGTGGAAGCAGAGAAGTGAGAATAGCAATTCAATTTACTTGAGTGACCTTAGATATATTTCTGAAAAGTAACTGTTAGCTGGGGAAAGGAGGAGTATAAAGAGGCAAGTGGACATAAACCCTATCTAAATCAAGATGGAAAAGGAAGGGAACAAAGCAAGGAGAAAGGGATAGGTGAAGAAAGAAGAGTTTTGATTAGAAGTTGAAAAGATTAGCAGTCAAAAGATTCAGCGTTATTTCAAAATAAGCATGGATATAATTTAGGGCAGTGGAATAGGAAGGTAACTAAAGTTTATTGAAGTTCTGTTATATTTATATTTGATGTACTCTCCTAAGTAATACACATACTCTATGAGGTCTGTCCATAAGGTATCCATATAATATGAAAAACAGACATTTATTAAAGAAAAGATAAGAAACCTTGTACATAGGACAATGACGCCTCATTCTCCTTCAAAGTAGGCACCTTTGGACCTCACACAGTTTTCCCAATCGCCATTAGCTGCCCTGCCATATTTTCCTGAATCTCATCAGTGTGAAATCTTCTCCCTTTCAAAGGTGATTTCAGTTTTGGAAAAAGCCAGAAGTCACAGGGCACTAAATCCGGGCTGTAGGGAAGCTGAGTCACCTGGGTGTTTTGATGCTTTGCCAAAAACCTCTGCACAAGATGTGATGCATGAGCATGCGCGTTGTGGTGATGAAGCTGCAGACTTCTGCAGCCAATCAGCTGCAGACTTCTGAATCACCCAAATAATTTCCACAGAGTAATGTTCAAGCTTAATGTAAAATTTGATGCAGGTTCATTAACTACTTACTCAGTCATTTTGAATGTGATAGCCACAGTGCACAAGCTCACTCAGTGGTGTCTACCACCCTCACTGACTAGTACAGTGAAGTCATCATTGTTCACACATGTGTATTCCAGTCCACTCCCCTTGGCCAGGTTACATGGATGTTGTACAAACCCTTCTTGTTACATTAACAATAGCTGTACTTTTTCTGAACAGACCTTGTATATCATATAATTCCTACACAACTTGGGGTAGACAACATTGCCAGAATCCAAAGTCCATTTTAGAAGAGAAGAACTGAACTGAGAGACATTTTGGAACTCCAATTTATAAAACTTGTTGGCCTAACTAGATAGGATGGTAAAACAAGAAGGAAAGATGACTTGCAAACATCTACATGGTCAATGGTGCAATGTGGCTCTCCATTAACCAAAGTGGAAAACACAGAGGAAGGGCCAGTTCATGAGTTGAAAGACATAAATTTGTTTTTGACTAGTGTTGGTGATAGCTATAGGACATCTATATGAAAGAGCCTACAGATGTGTCTCTTAAGAGTGCAAGAAGGGTAAGCATGGGGGGAATGGGTGGGTGGGGAGGGGGACAGAGGGGAGCAAAAAGGGGATGGATGTAATACAACAACAATAAAATTTTAAAATAAATAAAAAATAAAAAGAAGGGTAAGCAGTATTGAGGAAACATCCCAGAAGCAAAGATTAAAGCATTCCAAGTATGAAAAACAAGCTTAGCAAAGATATAAATGTGTCCTGCATGATTCATGTTCATGGAACAGCTAGCAAGTTTTAACATACTGTTTAGACATACATATATCTAATCATATGTATTAGGCTGCATATAGCAGAGTAGTGTGAGGTTAGGATGAAAAGATAAGTTGGTACCTGATTACAACTGCTGTAGATACAAGAATAAGACATGTGGGCTTTTCTGAAGGCGGAGCCATTGTAGGTTTTTGTACAAAGGTTAATTTAAGAGCCTGGATTTTTGGAAGACTTGATGGAGCAGCAAAATACAAGCTAAACCAAAGGTGGGAGGCCAAATGGAAGGCTATTGCATTAGTTTTGGTAAATGCTAATGAGAACCTAAACAGGGTAGTGAGTGTAGGAACAGAAATAAAGGAACAGATGGGAGAATTGCTTTGAAAGAAACTGTGCAGCACAGTAACCGTTCTGCATCCCATTAAATACGTGTCAAGTTAATTTTGGAACTTCATATGGCTCTAATGGTTTCCTCTCTGCAGGTATGCAGAGCCTGTATAATTCATGGGTCATCTGTTTGTCTATTTTTCAATTAAGGGTTATCATTTCCATGAGGGAGAGACTAGAACTGCCTTGTTCTCTGCTGTGTCCACAACATTCATCAGAGTGGGCGCTGACTAAATACTTACCGGATGAGTGCCGGACAGCTGCTGCCGTGCACACATCGGTGTACCATTTCCAGGTTCTCGTCACTCCTGCTCTCCGCCCTGCCCCTGTCTCTCCCAGTCCCAGCAGCTGTTTCCCTCCTGTCACCTCTTTAGGGATGGGCTTGGAGAGCTCACCTCCTGGGTGTAGCCAGAGTGCTGAGCAGTCCGGATTCACTGAGATACGGGTATGAGTTCTTTCTAATCCTGCCTTCAACGAAACTCAGTGGGTTCTCATGATAACTTTGAAATTATCTCAAACATATCCAGTAACTTTCCAGTCATGTGGAATATTGAAAATTCGGTGCCCATCCATTGAAGCCTCCAGTTTTATTTTCTTTGCCCCCACCCCAAAGGTTAGGCCTTCCCTGGGGAGCTGGCACCTCTCTCTTTTTTTTTTTAATTCTAAATTCCTTGGCACTGAGCTAGAACAAGGGACTGGGAGAAAGGCAAACATGTTTATATTTTTTCAGGTTTGCTTTGCGGATCTCTAGAGGGTATTCCTGCTACTGCTTTTTGGGTAACAGATCATCAACAACCTGTGTGTGTGGCAGGTGGACACTAATTGCTCTCTTAAAGGAATGATACGCAGTTGGGGTGACCTGTGGGAATCCCACTACATACATCTGACTCTGCCTCAATTGGATTCATCAGGAATCCCTAAGTTTGTCCCCAGTGCTCACTGCTGGGGTGGTCAGTTTCTTGAATGGCTGACAGCAAGACCTCTCTGCCAAGCTGTTAATTTCCTTTGCGATGAGTTTTCCTTCCTTCTTCTTTCCCTTTCTCCAGTTATTTCCTTATGTCAGCTGGGACAGCCAGGGAGCTTCTGGGACTGGGGTGCTTGTTCAAGTTAGCAGGGTTGGTTCAACCACCTCTTAATAAGAATGCACTTAGCCCAATATTTTTGTAACTCTCTTTAGAATATGAAGGTACTTCATATTCTGCTTTGGGTCCTAGTCTCCTATTTTATACATATATAACATCTGGTAATTTGGGGATGCCACTAAACTTCATTCTGCAAGGCCTGAGTCATCATTTAATTTGTAGCTGCTGTGCGGTAAACACTAAGAAAGTGTTACATGAACAAATATTTAATAAGTAGTTAAAATGGTCATTATGAAAGTGATATACAGAAATCTGATGCAGTTCAGGCTCTCACACAAATAATGAATTATGCTAACTTTAAAATACAGGACATTTAGGCCCTGGCTGGTAGCACAATGGATAAGGCGCCGGCCTGCGAACCCAAAGATCGCAGGTTCGATCCCCCAGCCAGGGCACATAACAAGGTTGCAAACCAGGTCTCCAGTCACCTCTGTACCTGGAGGCAGGTGAAAAGCAACCATACATTGATGTCTCGCTCCCTCTCTGCCTTTCTCTCTTCCACTCTTTCTAATATAATTAAATAAAATCTTAAAAAAAAAAAAAAATAGAGGACATTTGCCTAGCTGGTGTGACTAAGTGGATAGAATACCAGCCTGTGAACCCAAGTGTCTCTGGTTTGGTTCCCAGTCAGGGCACATACCTAGGTTGCCAGCCAGGTCTCTATTCAGGTCCTCAGCTGGAGGCAGGTGAAAGGCAACCATTGATATTTCTCTCCCTCTCTGCCTCCCTCCCTTCCCCTTTTTCTAAAAATAATGAATGAAGTCTTAATAAATAAATAAAATAGAGGCCATTTTTACTTTAGAATGGAAAATAGATTAGGGAGTGAAACGATGGTAAAGAGGAAAGGAGAAAAGGTAACTTTAAAATAAAGGTGTTGCCCTGGCTGGTGGCTCAGTAGATTGATGCCAGCCTATGAACCTAAAGGTCACTGGTTCGATTCCCCAGCCAGGGCACATAACCAGGTTGCAAGCCAGGTCTCCAGCCAGGTCCGTAGCTGGAGGTAAGTGAAAGGCAACCATACATTGATGTCTCTTTCTCTTTCTTGTTCCCTTCCTGCCCTTCTCACTAAAAATAATGAATTAAAAAAATATTTAAAAAATAAATAGATAAATAAAATAAAATAAAATTCCTTTTAAAAAATAAATAAATAAAGGCATAAGTTGAATCTTAAAAACGTAGTACTGCACAGTGACAGAAAGCCTAATATGTTTAAGATTAAAATCTGAATCCCTGACACCCAGGCTAATCTTCCCTCTGCTCACAAATCAGAGTCACATAGGTTTCCATTAATATTTATCTCCTTGACTCCGAAGGAAGATGAAAATCTAGTTTGTATTTTGCCCTGTTGTGCTGTTCCCATCACAAATTCCACTGAAGGATCACACTAGCGGATGAGGAACCAGCCGTCCTTAATCACCAAAGCCTCAGAGAGTATTAGATAGTATGGCAAGCAAAACAACACAAGTCTAGACGCAAGTTCCTTCAAAATCAAGAACCACAAATTCCCCTAAAATGTCAGCAAACAACTGATGGACTGGAATAATTCATACAAAATTCTAATCCTCAAAGTTTCTTCACTTAAATTTCTTGCACACTCCAATTTAAACTCAAAGATGTTATATTGCTGTCACACTTCTTTGTTCTCTTAAAGTTTAAAAAAAAAAAATCTGTGCACAGCTGACAAAAAATAAGAACCTGTCTGCCAGCACAGCAAGTTCTCTGTTCCCGTCTAACAGACTGTGGATTTGATGTACAATAGAACACATGGTTTTTTAACACTAAAAAGCCTTTCTTTACTGGCTTGACACAGCAGGTTTGCACTACCTACAATGCATGACTTGCAGAAGGATAAATGACTTGCGTTGTTTAAGTCAAGTCCTGCTGTATTTTCATGTGCTTTGATGTTGTGCACATGAAAATTATCATCTCTGTTTTGGGAGTACAGTTTCTTGTGCCTTCAGCATGGAATTTCACACTGCTCGACTGGCGTCTTTTTATATTCTATCCAACAGAATGCCAATAATGTCAATAATAGAAGTTTGACATATTTCGTTTTCTCAGATATGGAGTTGATATAGCAGCTAAGTTGGAAATGTTGAGGTGCATTTTTGAAATCGAATTCAGTGGGAAGATTATTAATGAATGGGAATTGTGCATGAAGTATTTTGGCTTTCCTCATTTCCTTATCCGGAAAGATCTCTTGCTTCAAATCAGATACATTTCCAAGTGGCAAGACACATTCTGTTTTTGGAACACAGAGTATACAAGTTAAACTAACCCTAATTCACATTCCTTATTTACAGATGAGACCCATTGGCCATGATGGCTACCATCCCACCTCTGTTGCTGAGTGGCTGGATTCCATTGAACTCGGTGATTACACCAAAGCCTTTCTAATAAATGGCTACACGTCGATGGACCTGTTGAAAAAAATCTGGGAAGTTGAACTTATTAATGTAAGTTGTCTCTGAAAGGCACTTTAGTCATTCAGTCCTTGATAAGTGAAATTCTTCTTGTACATGGGTAACTTTTTTCTTTCTTTGTAAATGTTTGGACATCCAAGCATTTTCAGATAATACCTTATGTTTTAAGTATATGCTGCTCTTAGTTCCAGTCCAGGTCTACAGTCACTGTCTTTTGAAGCTTTAAGGTGGGGAACTAAGAGGACTCTCAGGGTGTTTTGCATTATCTTAAAAAAAACCTTCCAAGCACTTTTGGATTTTCCATCTGAGGAAATTTTGTCACTTTAGGACATGGATATATTAACAAATATATCCTATTTTGATCTTTGCTCATATTCACCGCTAACGATGAAAGTTATTATTTTTAGTTGTCTATTATGTTTCTGTCTCTACTTCTTAATTGCATATATAATACCCTATACTTAAAGAGACTGCCTATTTTCTTACTGAATAGGCTGCTGTAATATCAACATTTTATCCTCCATAGCTTATATCTAATCTTATAAGAACATAATCTTATGAATATGTTTTATTCATATACATGGCACAGATTTTTCATACAAACTGGCCAACATACGTTGCCATGTTTTGAAGTCCAAAGAGGTCAACACTAAATGTGCGCAAATGTCTTTGTTACTGAATCTTTTTTCGTTTCATTTTTACTGCTATTTTATTTCTAATGGCATAAAAGAATGGAAGAGATGAACAGACAATATGTAATGATCATGGCTCTTCATTATGGTTGGCATCATGAACATTTCTTTTTAAAGAAATCATTTCATCTTTTAGAGAATTTGTTAGATTTAAGTACCACCATCTAATAACTTAAAAAGTGTTCATAAGCTGAAATACAAAGCAAGTGAATTTTGCTAGTTCCAAGTGCTCTGTTCTGCCCTTTATGCCACTTTATCTCTGAAAGTCCAGTCTCTGCAGAATCTGTGTTATTATTTTAAATGATGGTCAGGAGTAGTAACTAATTATTCTTTGCTTTTAAATGCCTGTCTTGGAAATAATACCTTTTCCAGAACATCTTATAAAAACTGTTCTTTAATTTGAAAACCACTTTAAATGGACAAATTCCTGGCTCCTTCTAATTCACCATCATCTACTCTTAGCTGTCTGCACTCTACGCCTCACAAAAGCAATCATTATTTCAGAAGATACTGACTAAAAGCCTCTGATTAATTGTGCTCTTAGGCTGTATGGCACTGGAATTAGTGAAACTGTATTGCTTTTTGGTCACATCCAAGCAGATTTCAGTTCTCCCCTGAGAACTTCATACTCTTTTAAGGTTACTCTTAGCCATGTGTTAAAGGGGTACCTTCCATAGATCAAACAAACACGCTTCCAATTACTGGCACTCTAGCCAGGGAAATAGTTGACAAATATCTCTATGTATCATTTCCTGAATAATATTACTCCCCACTGAAGTACAACTATGATAGATAACACAGGAATCACTCACCTGACTGGCAGTACCAGCCATCCCTCACTGAAAAGAATGGGTCCCAATAGAACTCTGTTACAAAGTGTTTGAAGCCAGTTATCACAGAAGCAAAACTATATTCTCTCAAAATCCAAATACTGAGGTGGGTGTTTAGACTCACACTTTCCCTGATGCTGGAGGCCCCGGCAGCCTGGAGATGCCTGTTCAGTCCCTGTGGCCAGGCCTTGTAGACAGTCACAATAACTGCACAGTCAGTGGAGCCAGAAGGTTTACTGCTAGGGCTCAGGACTGACCCACCACCATCACCCACAGGGCCAGCCAGCCTGGAGCAGGGACAGGACAATAGCCTTTTCCACCCACAGGGGGTCTTTAAGGGTTTACTCTGTAGCTGTGTTTGCTATAGTGCAATCTGGCTTCAGACTGGCGAGCAGAAGAGCCTGTCATGAGCATGAAATCAGAAGTGAAAAACGTAGTCATTGTGTCTTAGACCTTGAGGCCCCATCCCTCTGCATCTGACACCAAAAACCTTTTCCCTCATTTAGTTTAATTGAATGTATTGCTCTTAAAATAAACTGGTAAAATTTAAAGCTCCTGTTGCAGTCTTTACAGACATGTTTGCACTCTTGATGAGGGGGACTTTGCAAGTCGTTTAACTCAGTAGATATATTTATTATGGACAAGACCTGATCTGTACCTTCCTATCTGGAAATCAGAGAACAAAGTGGATTGGGTCCATCAGAGCTGCTGAAGAGGAGTTCATTTGATAGTTTAGGGTTGTTGGGTTTTTTAATAAAAGACAATGTGGGTGTGCCTCCTGGCTTACAAAGCTTTGGACTGGTCTCAAAGTCAAGATTTTTGTTTATCCTAACTAATGAGGAAAGGTATGCAAATATAAGATAAAGTCAAATATAATACATGGACCAGTAATTCTACAGTAAGTACCCATAACTTAGTGTTTTCTAGCCTAAAGGGGGTATACAGTCTCCTTGAGGTAGAACAAAACTTACCAGGGAAATTAATACCCTGAGTCTTGGTAATGACCGGCTAGTTTGAAGGAAATAAAAGGGCTCCATTGACTGTTGTTCTGTGTAAACCAAAGGGAGACATGCAAGATTAGAATGTCTTTGACACAGAGGAAGGGGGCGGAGGACGAGGAGGTCAATGGCTGATATGATTACAAGTAACATCAGCAACGCTAAATAGTATTGATTAAGCCTCCAATTTCACATGGTATAGAGCTTGATACTAGACAAATAATACCATTTTGGTGGGCATAATAGTCCAGTCAAAATAACTTCATGGTGAACTGAAAACTATGCAAAATTGTGACTGAAAAAGTACAAATACCTTTGAAAGTGTAATCTTTTAAGAAGCATCCAAAGATCTTTTTCTTGGTGAAGTTCATTGTTGTCTTTGAAAAGCAAGGTTATTTGGGTAACCTGATAAGGGTTTTGGTCATAAAACCCAAGTGTAGGGGAGAAGGCTCACATCTTAATACCAGCATTGCCCACAGGGGAAATAAAGCAATAGAAAAAATTTTAAGACAATCAGTTATTGCCCATTTTACAAGCCCATATATGTCTCTAGATAAAGAAAATGGCATATATGCCAATAATTGTTCCCTTGACCCCCTAACCCTTGCTTTATATTCTGAAACTGATGTTTTATCAATATGTCTGTTTTGTCCCAATGTTGGCCACTTTCGTTAAATAGCATCATTAACACCACTTTTGTGTTGGTATTTTAGTATTAAAATATTAATATGTTGGGAGAGACTATTAGGTAAGTTGTTCCCTCTGTGGGTGCTAGCAGGATGAAACTCTAGTTTGAATTACAGTCCTCCACACAGGCTTGTTAAGAGAACTAAAGATAAGTTAACAGTGTATCAGTGCATCAGTGTGTTTGAATCAGAAGGTTTCTTGGGCCTTGCACATGGTATTATCAAGTTTGCACAACAGTGTCTTCTGCTCTTGGCAACCTCAACAGTCCTGCAGGGGGAAATTTTAGATAAAAGGGTTATGTTTTTTCTGCATGAAATATATATGGATAATTATTAAATCCCCATGAAATTATTAATTTTTGAGATCAAAAACACATTGCAATTATGAACAACAATGTAAATTTATTTTACCACTGTGTACCTACTAAGGGAATTTTAATTAAGACCAAGTAAATTTGAACTGTCCAATTTATTAAATTGTGAACCTCAATGTAGAACATACCATTTCTTCCCAATGGATTTACCAAGGAACTAATTCCAATTTAGGCTTACAATATCCTAGAATGTTTATAATGATAAACAAACACATTCAATGAGCAAAATAAAATTCAGACTTCACTGCATTCTTAAATCTCTGCTCATCAGTACAAAAGTAGCTTTAAAAACCTAACTGTGCTAATTGGTTATGTTTTTCGTACTCTTGGGTAGAAACAAATAACTATAGGTAGTGACATCCATGTGTCCCGTGAAAATCATCTGGACTTATTTTGCAACAGTAAACTGATTATAAGATCATCTTCTTCTTGCCTCATAGCGGCTGAAACTACATGCATATCACTCTTTTGTTTAGGACTGTCAGAGGTTTTTTTCTCTCTCTCTCTCTTCTACAATTTTGTTCATTTAATTTCTACCTTTCCAAGGGAAATACTGTGATAATCTAATCATGTACAGCTATGCTAAGAAATTTTCAAAGGAAACATTCCAATTTTGTGTTAAATCTGTAATTGTGTGACTTTATTTGCTTAAATGCTGTAGAACTCCAGTCCTATTAGTATCAAATTTAGACTCATTATTTGCTTTGATGTTTCTACTTTATGACCAGTATTAGAAACTCACATGCCTATCTACACTACCCTCATTGCTATAATGGCAATAAAACTTACTCCCTAGAAGTCTTTTGTGCATTGTGTATGTGAGTGTGCGTGCACACACATGTGTGTACATACTGGATAAAGGCAAGTGGTAACTTATACTCCCAACCAAGAATAATCTGCAAATTCACAACTTGCATGGGAAGAGTGGGGAAGATGAATGTTAAAATTTCATCTCCAAACCAATTATTTTCAGTAAAAGGTTATGCCTTCACTATAGGACATTAATAAATGAGAAAAATATTCATTTTTCCTCACCAGGGAAACTACATCAGTCAACACTTCAAATGGTAAAAACTTTAATCAAAGCCAAAGACTTTAATTAAATAACTGGATATGACTATTCAAGTGTAAAGTAAACTTCATAAATTACCTTTGGGTTTAAGCATTTCATCTATACCCATGTGTGGATGGTACAGTGAGCTCTTCACAAGGCTCCAAACAGCTAGACACCATGTCCGAGCTTCAATTTTTTTCAGACGTGTTTCAGGTGAAGTTCCTGTACTCCACCACCCAACTCACTGCACTTAAATTGCAAACTATTCCAGTCATTCTCTTCTTGAAGCCTCCCTCACTTGGCCTATGTTTTGGAAGGAACACCTTTTTCCCTTCCTCATATGAGATGGACAATCTTCTCCCAAGTAAATACTCACTTTCCAAGGTTTTTTCTTTCCCTTTCACATATGGCTTGGAAGTTAGTGATGGACTAGAACTGGCATTATTGATTTCACCATCTTTCAGCATATTTTGTAACATATCAACACCCATTACATGTTGCTCTTAACTTTGGAACCTTGACCTAAACTGAAATGGAATTAGACCCATCAAATGCACTTACACACTAAATCTACATGGGAAGCTTTTTTATTTTCATTTAAAGTGAATATGTTGGTATTGCAATTAGTAAAACACACACACACAAACACACAAAGTAAGCTAGGCATTTAGCCTGAAGAAGCAGTCTTGAGCACTCAGCACCATTTGTGTGCCAAAGAGAAAAATCATGTTCTGGTCACACAGAAATCTCTACCTTTAAAGCATTATTTTAGTGGAATCTGTTTCTTCCCTACCCATGTTCCATTCACTTTTCTGCTGATTAAAATTCAAGTATTCAAAATTTCCCCTGAAAGATGCCATTTCCACCCTTTCCCTATTCTACGATTGAACACCTGACCTAGATGTAAGCCAAGCTCAGCTTCCCCTCTCCTGTGGCTCCAGAGTATTCCTCATAAGTATCATCAGGCATTCTTCATAACTTGGGGATACAGTGAAAAAATGAAAATATGGGGCCCCTTGTTCAACAATTACTAAAGATTTTAAGTCACTGACTTAAACCAAGACCAATCAGAACATTAAACCAAACACAGGGTTCTTCAAAAAAGTTGCAGAATGGTATGCACCTGCATAGATCACATAACCATGAAGCCACAACTCCTCTTCCTGCCTTTATGTATCCCCTTATTTCTATCTGCTGTCACTTTCCTTCTGTCTGTAAGTCTTCCTTGAGCATTGTGTAGTGTGAGGCTGCTGGTAAAAGGACTTTATTTTGCCTTTATTTTTGAAATATATATTTGTTGGGTATAGAATTCTAGGGTAACGGTTCTATATTGATGTGGAGCCACCTATCTCTCTTCTGCATTATTTCTGACAAGAAATCTCCTATTATCCACTCTTATTTTTGTTGGTATTCCTCTGTACGTAACGTGTTGTATTTCCCCCTCTGTCTGCACTTAAGGTATTCTCTTTATCACTGCTCTGGAGCAATTTGATTATGATGTACCTTGATATAGTGTTCTTCACGTTTCTTGTGTATGAAGCTTTTTAAGCTTCTTGTGAAGTTATAGTTTTCATCAACTTTGGAAAAAATTGGCCATTATTTCTTTTTCTTGTTTTAGTTTTCTATGACATAGTTATATTTCTCTTTAACTTTTCAAAATTTTATAGAATTATTCATTTAAAAAGCCATTTATGTGTGTATATATATATATATATATATATATATATATATATATCATAAGTGTACAGCTTAATAATTTTACACAAACAGACCACATATATGTAACTAACATTCCCCCCAAATTATCAGCACCCGAAAGATCACCTATGGCTCCTTCTAGTAACTAGTTTCTCCATGACCCCTAAGGTAACTACCATCCTTACTTCTTTTCTTTTAATAAATTTTTGTTTTATTTTATATATTTATTTTAAAAGATTTTATTCATTATTTTCAGAGAGAAGGTCAGGGAGGGAGGAAAAAAGGGAGAGAAGCATCAATGTGTGGTTGCCTTTCACCTGCCTCCAGCTAAGGACCTGGCTGGAGACCTGGCATGCAACCTGGTTATGTGCCCTGGCTGGGGAATCAAACCAGTGACCTTTGGGTTCACAGGCCAGCGACAATCCACTGAGCCACACCAGCCAGAGCTATTTTATTTCTTTATTTTCAGAGAGAGGAGAAATAGTGAGAAAGAAGCATTGATGTGTGAAAGAAACATCAATGGGTTGCCTCTCACACATCCCAACTGGAGACCTTGCCCACAATCTAGGCATGTGTCCTGACAGGGAATCGAACAGCAACCTTTTCATTCAGAGACTAATGCTCCATTCACTGAGCCACACCAGCCAGGGAACTAGCCTTACTTTCAACAGCAAAGGTCAATGTATTTGTTTTGTCTAGAACGCTCTTCCATGTAGCTTCTTTCGTTACACCACATTGCATGCAGTTGCAGGACTGTCCATTCTCTCTCATTGCTGTAAATTATCCTCAACTTGTCTTTACAGCTTTGCTGAGGTATCATCTACATATTACACAATTCACCCATTTGTAGTGTGCAAGTCAATCATTTTTAGTATATACACAGTTATATAATCATCACTAAAATCATTTTTATTATAGGCAAAAACATATAACAGAACATTTGCCTTGCTAACCATTTAAACTAGACAGTATAGTAGTGTTGCAACATGGTGTTTAACATGATTGTGCAACAGAGCTCTAGAACTTTTTCTTGCAAAAGTGAAATTCTATATCCATTGAACAATAATCCCCCTTTGCTCTTTCTACCAGCCCTTGGCAACCACCATTCTACTTTCTGTTTCTGTTTAAGAGCTTGGCTCTTTAAATACTTCACATAAGTGGAGTTATGCAGTGTATGTCTTTTTGTGACTGGCTAATTTCACTGAGCACGATGTCACCAAAGTCATCCATGTTGTGTAGCTTATGACAGGATGTCCTTGTTTTTAAGCCTGAATAATATTCCATTGTATGTATGTACCACACTTGGATTTTTCTCTTCACCTGTTGACAGACATCTGGGTTGCTGTCACCTGTTGCCTATTATGGGTAATGCTGCAATGAACATTGATGTGTAAATATCCCCTTGAGATTCTGTTTTCAATTATTTTTGGCTATATGCCTTGAAATGGGATTGCTGGGTCATGTACTATGTCTACTTTTAAAACTTGGAGGAGTCTCCCTAATGGCTTGCCCCATGATGATTATTTCTTAAAATACTGTTTTCTTGACTTTTATTTTTCTCTCCATTGGAAACATTAGTCATATGTATATCCAGCCATTTGAAGTTGGACCACAGCTCACCAATGCTCTATTCATTTTCAATATTTTTCCCTCTGTGATTCATTTGGATAGTTTCTATTGCTATGTCTTCTATTACTATGTTTCTATTGCTATGTCTACACTAACATTTCCCCTTATAATATCTAATCTGTCATTATCACCATCCAGCATGGTTTTCACCTCAGAAATTATAGTTTTCATCTCCATTGGTTAGACTTGAGTCCTTTTTATATTTCCCATGTCTCTACCTAACTACTCAATCTTTTCTCTAACTTGTTGAAGATATGGTATGTAGTTACAGTAACTGTTTTAATGCCCTTGTATTCTAGTTTTTAGTTGGTCCTCTAACTTGTTGCGCATATGGAATACGGTTATAATAGCCATTTTTAATGCCCTTGTGTTCTAATTCTAACATTGTGTCAGTTTGGGGTTGGTTTTGATTGATTGATTTTTCTCATTGTTCATGGTGTGCTTGGTGATCTTCATTGCATGCCAGACATTATGGATTTTATATTGTTGGGTGCTAAATATTTTTGTTTTCCTATACATATTCTTGAGCTTTGTTCTGGGACACAGAGAAGCTCCTTGTCTATACTTTGATCCTTTCAGGCTTTGATTTTAGCCCTTGATTTATTAGGCGAGGCCATCAGAGCATCATTTAGTCTATGGCTGATACTCACTTCCTCGCTACTGAGGCAAGATGCTCTGAGCATTCTAACTACACCCTGTGAATTTCAAAGCTTCCCAGTCAGAAGAGTGCAAACTATTACCAACCCTGTTTGAAGTCTAAGTACTATTCCCACTAGCACTTTAATTCAAGTACTACTGTTTCAACCTGGCCTCAGATGGCTCCCTTACATGTGTGTGTTGATCAGTACTCTCTCCTGTCTGGTACTCTGCCCAGAAAACTCAAGCCACTTAAGTCTCCCTACACTCTCACCCCATCTTCTCAATTTCAAACATTGTCCAGACTCCCTGGGCTCCTCACTGCACATGACCTGGGAGTTCTCTATAAACTAGGCCAACTGTGGGACTTCATTTGTTTCTCATCTCTCAGGGATTAATGTTCTTCATTGCCTCATGTCCACTGTCTTGAAAACCAGTGTTTCATTTCTTTTGTCTGTATTTTTCATTGTGTCACATGGGAAGGTAAATCCAGTCGCTGCTACACCATCTTGACCAGCAAGAAGCCCAAGTTCATACAGCTTATTATGAATCCCATGGGACAGGGCCCCACACCGACGCAACTGAGTCAGAATCTTTGGTGGTGGCACCTGGGCATCAATTGTTCTCCAAGTTCCCCCGGTGATTTTAATGCACAGCCTGGGTTTTAAAATGCTGCTGTAATCAGCAGGGAGCCATTAGAAGGATTTTAATCGGGGGGATGATGTGATCAGACGCCGTAGGCAGGGACGGAAGCCACAGGACAAGGTAGCGCTGAGCGAAGGGAGCAGCAGCTGAGTCAGCCGATTCTGCTCTACAGCTATTTCTGGCCTCGAGTGTGTGAGGCGTGACAGCAACCTGGTGTGCCTCGTGAGAACCTGAGGGTATCCCCGAATTGGAAGTCCGTATGTATTGAATCCATTTCCCTCATTTTATACCCATGTATCCAGAAGGTAAAATACAGTCAGTATTCAAGGACATGTAGAATACATTTCAGAAATGCTTTTCCATAGTGGCTAAAGTTGTTTCAGTTGGCCCTTAAAAGGCTGAGCCTCGGGTATGTGAAAAACTTACTTCCTATTTATAAAAAAGAGGAGGACATATGGTATGTGTCAGTGCTTCCAATGCACCCTCTCCTCTTTCATCGTTTTCTTAGAATCAGGTCACTTGACTTTGAGTCTTGTATCTGCCACTCAGTGCGTGACCTTTAAGAAGAAGTCATTTACTGACTCTGGGCCTCAGTTTCTTGTTTAGAAATAGAGGATAATAATATCTGGCCCCGCTGGTTGAACCAGTTTTCTGTGAGTCTCAAAAATCCCATGAAAGCTGTTTATTAGCCATGCCTTTCTCTGCTCTCCCTATTTTAGTTTTATGTTGCCTATACATTTTTCTTTATCTCTTCCCCAGATCCCTCTCCCAGAGTTGAGCTGGCAGCCGGCTCGCTGCTTTGAAGCATGTTTTCACTGCTCAGTTGCCATTTGCTTCACCCTCAGCTCTCGGTTAGAAGGTAGACAGCCCTGTGCATTGTGCAGGCTCCAGCCTCGGGAGTCGCTGCTCAGCTTCTCTCTTCCCCTTCCCAACACCGTACTTGTTTCACCTACCATGGCCTCTCCCATCTTGCCCAACAGGTATCATCTTTTCCCACCAGCTCTGTTGAAACCCTTACTGCTTAGTGCTGCTCAGAACCCACCCCTCTCCACTTCAGGAGAAGGTGACTGGAAGGGGGAATGCCCCAGTTTTATGTAGCAGCATTCAGGATAAAACTATGACGGGTTTCCCCCCACCCCCCGCATCCCACAAACCACACCACTATTTTTCCCTTAGACACCGAACTGCTAGTGTCTTTCCCCTCTAACTACATAGCATTAACCCTCGACTCTCAGTCACCCAGTCCTTTTTATTCTTGAAGCAAAAGACCTTGGGGTAGAGCAGGGTAGTACCTCCGAGTTCCGGGGTGTGCTCATTCTCAATTTGTTTTCCAGAAACTTAAAGCTTACCAGAATATGTTCCAAAGTTTCAGCTTGATGATCCATAAGTCTGGAAACTTCTGATCACTTTTTGAAGTAGCTCTGTCTTTCCTTCTCATTGAAACTACTCCCTTAAAATAGATAGTATCATTAATTATAATGAAAGGGGCTTTTTCTGTGTTTTACTCAGATTTCTAGTATGGCATGAGGACTTTTGTTTCTTTAAGAACTCTCTTCTGGAGATATTTAGGGCAGAGCTGGTTGCTAAGATCCATTTCCGTCACAGTTAAGTAGGTAATTGCAGTAAACTGGCTCTGTGCTCTAGGAGCTTTGAGAGGGGAAACGTTCCAATGGACCATTCTATAGTATTATACAAAGAAAGAAAGAAAAAGTTCTCCATAAAATGCAAGTACACTTTTCATGCTATTCTGATGAGGAAATGCTTTGCATCTTGCTTGAGATAAGATCAGCAATCATACTGAGAAGATGAGCAGCTACCTTCTTAGATGAAATAGAAGCCAGAGAGTGTTTTCGTTAGGGAAAAAAACAGAAAGAAAGAAAGAAATTTTAAGAATTTTGAAGCCTGACATATGAGCTGCCGTGGCAATGCCATGACAATAAATAAAGACTCAGTAAATCATAATGGTTAACATCATCACCCAAATGATTCTATAAGATTAATGTTAAAATCATCCCATTATGAAAATAATTCAAAGCCAGAGAGGAGAGAAATGAGGCAGGTGATTTTCTAGTTTAGGATTTATATCTACTTGAAAGATGCTTAAGGTTGATTTAGAGTTTAAGTTCAGCTATTTTACTAAAGAGATGTGGTACATTAAATTAAATATCTGCAGCCTCAAATTATTTTTGAACTCAAGGAAAGAGCTATTACTTGGAACCCCAGAAAGCACAAAAAATTCTTAGTGTGCAAACCTTATACTTGGCATCCTGTCGCCACCTGCTGGCAGAATACCTAAAGTAGAGTGACTAAATCGTAGAAGTTTCTTAAATCCAGAAAGTAATTGAAAAAATAGAAGTATTCCATGCTAGTTTTGTATCAGTCCCTGTTTTTAATATTAAGCTAATAAAACATGGGTCAGGAGAGTTTCATTGTTATAGATGCAAAATTCAAAACTGTTTACAAAAAGAGAAAAAATATAAACTCTAGGTGCATTCCACCCAATAAATTAATATGAAATAAAGGTGCTTTTGTAAAATAGGTATATATTTAAATATATATTCTATAGTAAATTTTTTCACAAGTTTTGTATAACTTGCTTTGGGGGAATAATTAGATTTTCTTAAACTTGAATAAGATCATTATGTTTTAAAAATCCTATTTCATAGCAGCTATAGGGAAAGAGAAAAACAGTAAGTATTTTACTGTCCTTACCCTCAAAAGAACCTGCAGACTAATGGCATAGTTAGCTGTTTCCACTAGCTGTGGAAGAGTACACATTAATGTACAAGAGTAGCATTAGGGGAACTAAATAGAAAAATGGCCTCTGAATCCCAGATTGGAGCCCAGGGTTGTTTCTTGCTCCGAGGGTGGAGGTGGGCAGGGGAAATGAGGGAGGGGTGACCAGGAGAGCAGGTAGCAAGCACCAATGGTGGAAACGCAGAGGCTCAGAAAGCAGTCTAGTCTTCAGGGTTTGACTCCCAGCTCTATCTCCTATAGTTTATACCTTGGGCAAGTCACTTCACCTTCTCTAAGCCGCCCTTTCCTTGCCTCTAAATTTTGGGTAATAACATTATCTATCTTCTAGATAATATTGTTGTCAGGATGAAATAAAATAATTTCATAAAGCACTTTGCACAATGCTTCACTGATTGAAGACACGCAGTTTTTGTTTTAACAGAAGGCAAATGGAAGACAGCTCCCAAGTTCCCAACATTTATGGGAAGGGTTATCTGTTATCCATGGTCACAGAGATGCTGGCCAACAAGCTGTCTGAAAATGCAATGACTTAAAGCAAGAAACATTGGTTTAGTTTGTGAGTCCGCAGGTCAGTGAGCCAGGAAGAGCTTGACGGGCGATCTCTTCTGATCTTAGCCGGCACTTGGCTCTAGTTGGTCCAGGTATGAAAGTCTGGGATGATTTCAGCTGGGTCAGTTGGGGCAATTTGGCCCTGCTCATGTGTCCTGTCCTAGGATGTGCTTTCCCAGGCATGCTAGGTAAGAATGCTTAAGTCAAAAGTGGGACCACCCTAGATTGGTTTTTGTAGGGCCTCAATGTGCCTAGAATATGTATAACTGGGATCTGACACATAAAGAAGTATATGCAGTATTTATGTTGAGTGGAAATATTTTTTAAACAATTTTATGCCAAGTTACTGTTCTAGCCTCTAGAAGAACAGTGAGAAATAAAACAGTTGACAAAGCCCCTGCTGTCATGGAATTTACATTCTGGAGAAGGAGACAGATAATAAGCCAGTAAGAAATAAGTCTACACGATGATATTCTATCATGGTACATAAAAAAACATAAAGCATAATAAGAGGACAGAAAGTGACCGTATCTTAAGAAGGGTAATCAGAATGACTTTTGGGCAGAGATAGGAATGAAATGCAGGAATAAGCCATACAAGGATCAGCATTCCAGGCTGAGGGAATGCAAATCCCCTGAGGTAGGACGATGCTATAATAGCATAAACAAGGGGAAGGGCTGGTGGGAAAAGAGACAGCCAAGAACCAGCTTGTGTGGGCCATAGAAGGATCAAATTGTATTCCCATGGGGGTGAGAAACCATGGAGGCATTTTGAATAAGAGAGAGTGACATTGTCTGGTTGGTGTCTTAGAGTTCACTTTCACTGCTGTGGGGAGAACAGACAGGGGAGGGGGTGACAGGGATGGGGAAGGTGAAGTCCAGCTGAGAGATGCCCCCAGTAAAATGATGATTTCTCACCCTAATGTGGTTATGGTGACAAAGATGAATTAGAGCATGGATGACCCATGGTCATGGACAAACAAGTGGGATTGACTTTGGGGAGGAATGGCAGGGTGGGAAAGGGGAAAGAAGAGGGGGAATGGGATGAATATAATACAACAACAATTAAATTAAATATATAAAAACAATAAAAAAATTTAAAAGATGAATTAGAATGTACAATGAAGACAGATCTGATGAATTATTAGATATTGGTTGTGAGAGAAATGGGGAGTTGAGGGTGAGTCAAAGGTTCTTGGCCTGAGCTGTTTCTTGAGATTGGGAATATGTGGAAGTAAAAACTGTGGAGGAAAAAGGAAGAGGTCTGTTGACCATGGTAGGCTTGAACCACCCATCATGCATTTCAAGCAGAAATTTCTGGAAGATATTTTAAATATGGCATTTCAGCTCTTCTTTGCATTTGAAATAAATATTTATGACCTATGCCTGAGAAAAAACAAAGTGTGACCTAAAAAACAGTTCTACACTCTGCACCCTACATAAAGCTATATACTTTCATACAGAAGCTCTTTCTTTTTAGAACCTGCTATTACTGCTACAAACACCCAGCCTGAGGTCTGGGGCAGAGAGGTATGCCCTTTCTCCACTTCCACACACCAGACAGCGTGTCCTCAGCCACTGACCTGCTATTTATCAAGACACTTGATTAAATCTTTACGGTGGTGCCCTTGAGTAGAAATAGAAGACTAACTAGGAACTCTGAAACCATTTCAGGACAAGCTTCATGCACCGTGATTGCCAACCTGCCCACAGCAGGACTGTGGAGGATTTCACAACTTTGTAGCTGACTCTCTCCCCAATCCACCTTTCCACACTCATCTGAGCACCCCATAAAAGGCAAAAAAGACCTCAGAGCCGTTAGTCCTGACTTTTCAGAATCAGACATGAAAACACAGTGACCTTCTTAAATTGAATCTTAAATAACTGCTTTGGCAAGATTATCTTCCTTTTCATTAATACCATTTCTTTCACAATCAGCTGTGTATGCTTTATATTTTATCTAAGTACCAGATGCTTTTGACTAAATTTAGCCAAGGGTATCAAGTTGCCCTAAAAATGTTTTATTCAGTCCACTGCAGGCATGAGATGTAGGGTTTCAAGTGGACAGATCTCTGGTAACATGTGAACGGGCCTGCAGGAGACGTTTCAGATGTAATGGGATCTAGTATTTGCATAGCCCTAGTTATCTAAAGGCAAAGCATCTCTGCCCTGCTACTGTATGGCATGGAACCTAAAATGCCATCTATTATAAAATGCACCATTATATTCGACATCCCTAAGAAACGGGGGGAAGGGAAATGCTGCACATTAAAGTAGTACACAGTGCCATATGGCGATTCCGTCCAACGCATAAACCCATCGTAACAGCCTCTTTGTGACATTCCTTTCCTGCAGAGGGACTTTGTCCGTCTCTCCTGACTTGGTGGAGTTCCTGTAATATGTAATTTTTCTCAAGTAGCAGAGTAACAAAGCATACTATGGCTTCATATATGTATGGATAGCTTCCTTTCATCCGTCCCTTAATGCACGTGGTTGCTGCTTATAGAAAAAATATATTCATTGCAGTCTCTTCTCCAATGAAGATATTTACTTCCCAAATATCAAATTATCCTTTCTTCTCTATTTTATACCCAAGTACCAAGTAACTTTTCATACTAATACCAAAATATAATGTAATCTTTTTAAGTACAGTTTAAATGCCAGGACCCATGGGCTCAATTGGCAGTGTGAATAGCTACAGACACGTGTGCGTACGCAGGGCAGGATAGTCGTGTCCCAGCAATAGGGACACACCATTGATTGGAAGGTGCATAGTCAGTTCAGAGATGGCAAAGCAAAGGTAAAGAAAGCCTGTGTCTTGAAATTGGTGAGATACAGGGCAACCAAGGTAATCTGGGAGAGTGCACCATGAAGAAAAAGAAATTTAGGTCTTGAGTTAATATTTTCCTTTTTCTTTAAAATTAAACAAACAAACAAAAACTCCCCTTCTTTTTCATTTCCATGGCAATGAGAGAATATTGTGTTCCTATCCCAAGAGAGACCTCAGATTCTGTCAGGCTGTGACAAGGTACATGAAGTCACTTCAGCATCTGACTTTTTCAGTCACGGCAGTTGTCAGGGGTTGACATCACCGACTTATGCTACCATAGTCCCTTAAGTAGCTCCTGTGTTACAATCACTGTGTAGGTAGTGAAACTATCAAAATCACCCCCAGGGAACAGAGGTGCAGATCCTGTGTGATTGGAACTGCTGTGCAGACGTGGTGCCTCATTATGGCTGGCAGGTTGGACGGCAGCTGTCAGAGTGACAGGCTGTCTGTATCAGGACAGCCAGGCAGCTTCCGCAGGGGTACCTCGGTTCCTTTCAGACCAGAATAAGACCTCGACCTGACCTTTCCAGAAACTCAGCCTCATGCTCATCATCAAACTCAGTTGCCTTTTCCACTTCTTCCTGACATACCCTTCCTGACCCCAGACTGGATATTGATTGTCCAAGTCCTTGCCAACTCCAATTGTGGTCCAACACAGGGCCATTGCGGTCACTGTTCTCTCAGACTGGTTTAATCTATATGCATCTTACCTTTCTCCTTCCTCATCGTCTCAGCTCGTCTCACCTCCCAGGGTCAAGGCCTCCTTGGACCACCCCACCTAAGTTTCTCCCTCCTCCATCAGTTTCCACCACGTGACTTGAAATGTATGTGTTTATGTGTGTTTGTTTTATAGCCCTAAAATCTCCTCATCTAACTCTCTTTTGATCATTTTCCCTCCCTAGAACACATGCCCATCTCTGTAGCCCCAACTCCTGGAACACATAAAAGATGCTCAAGAAATACTTGATTAATGTAGAATAAATAAACTCAGCTTGATTTCTATCTCATCAGTAATTTTTAATATTTGGCTTGCTATCTTGTCCTTCAGTTTCCTCCTTCCTTCTGCCTATCTCTGGAAACAGTGGAGCCTTTGTAAAAGCCACATACTAATCATGCAATTGAATGAAAAATCTTCAAACCCTGAATTCCTGGATACATAATGTACAACTGAAAAAAAGAAAAAATAAGCTTTTTAATCACTTGGACTTGGGATGTTTCTAGAAAGCATAGAATGATTTCCAAACGTTCACTACAACCCCATCAAATTTAAGATTACCCGTGTCTTTTATCCACAAAGAGACAGTTCGGCATTTTAAATTCAGAACATCAGAAAACGTAGAATCTTTATATTTCTTTGGAAAGTCAAAACAGAAGAAAATGAAAAGACAAAGAAGGACTACCTTGATTTGTGACTAATTTTGTTTTACCTTGACTGCCCTGACATTTTCTCCATGGTCCTTCTTGTAGAGAAATACAGAAAGAGGCAAGCCGCAATGCTAGAAATGTTAATCCTCGTTACCTCATTGCCTCAAAGTGACCCTTCCTTTGCACATGTGCAACTAAAAGTCAGTGGAGAGGAGTGGGTCTAGTCACTTAAGTTCCATAGTCATTTACTATGGACTGTGTGCGAAGCGCAGTGCTAGATGCTAGAAAAACCCTGGGGAGTATGACTCTGGTCTTCCCTTTGACAAGCTCACAGTCAGGCAGGGAAATGGAAAAGTTAACAGTTATAATACAGGGTGGTAAGTGCCATGTTTACGGATTGCATATTGACGTGGTTAGCTGCCACCTTAAATCAAGCCAAGACTGGATCAGGATCATCTTCCTGGAAGAGGCAGACAGTACAAAGAGGAGGAAAGGGGCACTCTGCTTGATTGGGAGGAAGCTGCAGCTGGATTGGATGCTGAGATAGGAATTTAACTCCTTCTGGAGAGGACAGAAGAGGAAAGGAGCTGGGAGAAGGGACTGACAAGGGAGGAGGGGGCCAGTGGGCCGTTGGCCCCATGCACAGCTGCAGGACCCAGAAATGGAGCATCAGAAGCCGGACATGCAGAAGGACCAGCTGGCCCCACACAGTGACTGCAACCGTGGACACCACCATGCTAGTGCTCTTGCAGTGTGCCCAAGCCAGCAAGTCTTCCCGCCTCGCATCACGGGGGTGAGCCAGTGGTTGTGAGATCCGGGAGAACAGCCCCTCTGAGGGATGAAAATACCAGGACGGGGAACAATTTACAGTCCCCTGTTCCCAAAGCATGTGTCTGGGATCCATTCCTATTACTTCCTGGAAGCATTTGAGTAGTGCTTTTATTCTCGACAAAGCTTCCGCATGTTTCAGAAGGCTGTTGCCTCTAAACAGTCCAGGGAGGTGGGTGTTATCATCCCCACTTCCCCGCAGAGGAAGGGGAGGTGTGGAAGACCCCAGGGAGCCGGGCGCTTTCACACTCTAGAATGTGGGAGAGCCAGAACTTCAGCCCAGTATGGGTCCAAGTCTCTTTCCATAGAGACACCGTGTCCCTAGAGTTAATACTTTTCTCCACTTAGCTACATCATATTTAAAGCTGCCTCTCCCAGAACTTCTGTTAGACATAAGTGCACCTCACGCTTCTGCATTTCCTGCCAAAGATGGAAAGAATATCCTTCTTATGCTTTGCCAGGTTTCTGTGGGAAGCCTTTCTCTGCTCGCGTTTTCATAATCTACCTGCTGCAGAAGAGAAAGGCCTTTCCCACTACTTACCCTGACAGGTACTTCACTGTGGACTTGATGAGGGAAGGGAAACTGGGTGCTAACGCCTGAGCAATTGACCTTCCTGCCTACCCAACCGAGTGACACGGCCCCCAGCGCCAGTCCTGGCCACTTCCTCTGCGTGACCACCTCCTCTCCTTGGGGATCAAGTGGGCCATAACGCCCTTCCCCAGTGGAAACAAAGCCTGCATTTATTTCACGTACAGCCTGGGGCTCCAGATGGGAGCAAATGGAAAGAAAAGGCAGTGTTACTGGCTATTTCCTCTGTCAACAATGGATCTCGGTCCTGTGCAGCATGTACCTTGGGAGGGATTTTCTTTTCCAATTTGGGTAATCCCACCTCAGAAGAGAAGCAGCATGCATGAGTCAGTGCACAGCCACCTACTTTCCAGTCATTTTTAATAGAATAGCCTGTTAAAATTAAGCCAGCAAAATGCTTAATTTTTTTGTATTAAGAAAATAATTATGCATATTTGCAAGGAGACTTATTGAACACAGACAATACAAACCCCAGTTTGGATTTCCTCTGGCTTCCTTATATTTTTTTCTGTCTATTGCATGAAAAATTTTATTTTAATGAACTCAGCTGCAATTACCACAACACACAGTGCCTTTTCAAGATAAAATATCATTTAGTATCTGTTCAAGGAGTTACCAACATTCCATGGCTACACCTCTTCTAATTGTTCTTTCTTTAAATATTAATTGATGTTTGTATTGAAACAAGTGTGTAACGTACAGGAGTAGCTGTCCTGACCATGATCAGAGAGCCATTTACCTACTTGAGTGCCACCTTGCATAACGATAAATTTAGAGAACATAGGTAACTTATTGTACATTATTTAAATTGTTTCCCACTTGTGCAGATATGGTTATTATCTTCATTATCTAACAATTATTTTTATTGAAGTAAAATAACCTTTATAGGTGGCCATAGTCTGAAATTCCAGAATGAAATAATTCAGGAGGAAGAGGCTTAGTTATCATTTCTAATTTAGTAATAAAATTTTTGCTCTCTAATTTTTGGTCTCATCATTTCCCTGACATTTAGACCCATAGACAGAAGAAGGCCCAGAGGATGTCTCAGGACTTTTATAACAACAAGCTAATGAGAATAAATGTATAATACATGCCTACCTTTAAAAAACACAATGTCTTTTGGATCTATAGCAGTTATTATAAATAATGCTTCACAAATACATTCATTCCCTAAAGCAACATCTTATTTTTCCCAGTGAGCAAAAGCAATGCTTGAATTGTTAGTCACCCATGACCTTTGTCATTTCAAACAATAGAAAATGAAATTCAGTCTAGTTATGTTCAGCTTTCGCAAGTGAGGGAGGAATAGATAAGGATGAGGACATACATAATAATAATAAATGTTTACCAAACTTCTGTTGTGCAAATCACTTTTCTAATTGCTTTCCATGTATTCATCATTTTTAATTACTTAAGTACTTTACTTAGATAAGTATTGCAAATAACATTGGACACAGTTCTGAATCATAAAAAATCTTTTAAAAATAAAGGTTGGGTCTAAATTGCTCTTTATTACTTCTGCAAAGAAGATAAGCAACTTATTTCTTGATTATTCTGCAGAATATTTGTGAAGTCCATAAACCTGTTAATGGATGCATATTCTAAAACAAAAATAGCAATAATTGTGACAATGCACCTTTTAAAGCCCTCAGAGATTATAAAGTATATCTCATATAATCATACGAGTATCTATTTGTAATGATGCACTTTCAAGAAGACAAGATGCCCATAAATATTCTGCTTTGTTACGGGAAAACTGTGGCTTAGACCAAGTTAAATAAGTGGCCCAAGGCCATGACAAGAAGTGCAGGCGCAAGCCTGTCAGAGTCCACATCTCTTGTGCTCAGCACTGCACCACATCTCTGCCTGACACCCTCTAACATAGACTTTTCATGCATGGAGTTGCAAACCTCTTCAATTTAATGGAATTTTCACTTCAGTGAAGATAGCAGTAAAGTGTGCTGGCTTGAGCCCTGGACCTACAGTCCCCTAAGCAGCCATGAAATTGGTTAGCAGGTCAGTTGACCTCACTAGTTTGCTCATCTGGATGGATGAGATCTAAGGGTCTCTGACTGATCAGCACATGGAAACCCTCAAATAATTCAGTAGATTCCACTGCATTACTTCTGACTTCTTTGTTACTGCATCTTTTTTACAAAAAGATTTTCTTTATTTTTAGAGAGTAGAAAGAAGAGAGAAAGAGAGGGAGAGAAGCATCAATGTGTGGTTGCCTCTCGTGTACCCCCAACCAAAGACCTGGCCTGCAACCCAGGCACGTGCTCTGACCGGAAATCAAACCAGCAACCCGTTGGTTTGCAGGCCAGCACTCAATCCACTGAGCCTCACCAGCCAGGGCTCTTATTACCTCTTTGCCTACCAATAATAGAGCTGATTAAAGAAGGAACTGACACTGGAGAGATGTCCAAGCTATTTTTGAAGGTCAAATTGGAGTCAAGGTGAACAAGGAAGGAAAGAGTAGTTTAGATGGAGGGACGAGCTACTGGCTGTACAGACTTTAGTATACTAAAATGTGAAGTGCAAGGAGGCTGGCTGGTGCCAAGGGCTGAGGGTGAAGGAAAGAGAGATGATCATCTCAATCACACTCCACTCCCCTGGCTGGAGGCTACCCCAGGCCAGAAGAATCCAAGATGGAAAGGAGAGAAGCCTCAACTTTAAACCAAGATTGGAGTTTTTCTCTGTTGTATGGGGTGAACATTTGTGATTACTAAACTGAGATTGTGTTCTCTTATCTAAAGTGATTACAGTATTTTTTCTTAACCTAAGAGTGAATGAGACTGCCCAACTTTTTACTCAGCAGCAGGGAAACAATAGCCACACTGAAAAATATTTTAATTATTGGAGAGAACAGTTGCTTTGTGATTATAACCATGAACCACTCCTGTGTAATGTACTAATTTTATATCCATATATGAAGTCTATCTGGAAAAAGTCCAGCCATTGTTAATGTAACTAAAACAGTTTGTGTGACATAAGGGTAACCTGGCCGCCAAGGAGAGTGGACTGGAATACACGTGCATGAACAATGACAACCTCACTGTACTAGTCAGTGGGGACAGTAGACATCGTTGAGTGAGCATATGTACTGTGTGACTGTTGCATTCAAAATGACTGAGTAGAGCAACGATCTGCATCAAATTTTGCATTAAGGTTAAACATCCCTCCATGGAAACTATTCAGATGATTCAGAAGGCTTTGGAGGACGATACAATGAGTGCAGCACCAATAAAATGTAGCACAAACACATCAAAGATGGTTGAGAATCTGTTAAAAGTGGCCCACACTATTGAAGGTCTGCAACAAGCAGAACACTTGAGAATGTTGCATATGTACGGGCTGCAATCAACAAAGATCAGTGACTGACAGTGTGAGAACTAGAAGCTGATCTGGGGATTCCAAACACTACTGTGTGCAAGATTTTGATGCCAGATCTTGGCATGAAACGTGTTGTGGCAAAAAAATGTGTTCTGTGGCTCCTGCTACCAGAGCAGAAGGAACATCGTGCTGCAGTTGCTCATGACTTGATTCAAACCGGTACCAATGAACCAGATTCCCACAAGGAGGTCATAACCAGAGATGAACAGTGGATCTACAACTATGTATGCAAAAGAAGGCCCAGTCAGTGTCATTGCCCTATGTACAATGTTTCTTGTATCTGTATCATCTTCAATAAATGCCTCTATTTTTTGTATTTACATGGCTGGATACTTCCTGGACACAGCTCATGTATGCATCAGTCACCTAATAATAAGTAAAGTAAAATGAAATTAACTCTTTTTATTTATAGTTGGTAAAATAGTAGTACCTCCATGTCACTGCTCTATGGCACTCTCTTTCTCTAGTATTATAAATGCAAGAGTTTGTGATATATGGAACCTCACTTCAGATCATGCTTAAAAACAAATTTTAGAATAAATGTCTGCTAAAATTTTTTAAATGATTTTTCTTCTTTAAAAAAAAAATTCAATTCTGCAACACAGTCCATCATTTTCCTTCCTCAACACCAGTTAATTGAGAGTTGTTGTTTTGTTTTGTTTTTTTTAACAATTTTATTTCCTTATTTTTTTAGAAAGAAGGGAAGGGAGAGAGGCAGAGAGGGAGAGAGACATCAATGTATGGTTGCGTTTCACCTGCCTCCAGCCACAGACCTGACTGGAGACCTGGTTTGCAACCTGGTTATGTGCCCTGGCTGGGGAATTGAACCTGCAACCTTTGGGTTTGCAGGCTGGCGCCTTATCCACTGTGCCACCAGCCAGGGCTAATTGAGAGTTCTGATTAAGTGGTTTGAGTAATTGAGGTTTTACTATATTAGTTGTTCCTATCTCTGGCTACATGTTGGAATCCTAATGCCAGGCTGTACCCCAGAACAATTAAATCCAAACCTCTAGTAAAAGAGCACTATTTTTTAAGGCTCCCCTGGTAATTCCAATGTGCAGCCAGGTTTGAGAACCAGAGCTATTTTTTAACCAGGAAAGTGTTAGTATAAAATTACAGTTTCCTTAGAACTTATACACTATCCTATTAAATTATTTAATGATTATCAAACTGAAACTCTCTGAAGACAATGAGAAGAGCTTTGCAATCATCATATTCAGTTTCGATAAAAGTAAAAAATAATTCCATTCTATTCAGTATTTCTAGTACTGTTATTTATAGTAAATGGTGAAATCATGCTCATGCAATGTAGTAACAGTTTGGTACACACGAGTATTCAAAAAATAATGTTGAACACAATTATTATTTCTGTCAAGATTTTTTTACTGTGTGTTTAAATATACCAGAAGAAATCAATTCTTGTGTGGGAAACATGTCTTCAACATATTTCTAATAACAAGACCCATGGGAAATTATATAGAAATGCACATATTAAATATTCAATGTACCTTTTGACTCTATTCTTTGAATATGCAGATTGTTTTGATTATTTGAGAGAGTTAAACCTGAACTCTATATAAGTGACTTTTTCAAGATCTATATTAAAACCAAATGAAAGAACCCAGCTATACAAAGACCTAACTTATAAACTTGTAAATTAAAGTGATCATTCACAGTACAAAAAAATCTTTGCTTTATGAAAGCTTTCATTCAAGCATTTTGTAGCTACAAGCTGAACAGTTACAATACACATTTTCCTTGATGCTCTAAACACACTTTGGGATCCTAGCTATTTGAGTAGTGAATCTTTTTGTTATGCAAATTTATTCCTCTAATTGATCTGTTCTGTGTATTTGTAAATATTTTCAGTAAATCTGAACTTGCTTAAAGTACCCTTTATTTGTAGAAGAGCCTTGCATTTAACTTCTTTTTTGCAGAAACAATGAATTTCCTGTTCAGAACAAGATGGTGGCAGAACAGTTCACCTGAAAAGGTCTATCAACCGTGATGGGTCTATTTTGTTTAAGAAACTCAACTGTTCAGCTGAGAAGAAAAAACAGTAGTGTAGCCATATCAGGGATGTCCGGGTTACTGGTTCAGAATTTTCTCAAGGTTCCTTCATAACAAATGCAGGCAAAGTACTCTCCTGGCTAAAGCTGTGCAGATATAATCCATGCACTCCTAGGCACTGACGCTGTCCTTCTAGCTAGCTGGGTCTCAACATTCTGAAATGAGTCCTTAACTTACGAAATAAATTTTTGCAAGAGGTATCTTTGAGGTGGTTATCTTTTTTTTAACAAATTGATGACTATCATGATATAATAAAATACAGGCATAATCAGTAGTTCAAAAATGCAACCAAATTGCAAGGAAAAAATTAGATTGAAACAAGGAAAAGACTAGAGTATGAAAAAATTAAATAAAAGAAACAAACAACTGAAGTAAAACTTGGATAATCTGTGAGTTGTATTATAATCAGATATGGAAGTAACTAATAAAAATTGCAAATCTCTTGAAATATCAGTTTTTTGTACATTTTTACCAACAAAAGGAGAATTTTGTCTTTTAGAGGAGCTCTCCATGGCTGGAAGGATATTACTTTCTGAGTCAATATACTTCTAGCAGGTGAAAGAAATGTCTAATCAATAGTATAAAGTCTTGAAAGTTGGAGTGTTGATACTAATACGTGATGCAGATTCCAAATAGTCCATACTGGAGCATTGAATGGAACCAGGGGCAATGCACAGAATCTGGCTTGATTGCTTCCTAGCTTTTTTCCTCACCTGCAGCTCGGTTTCCACATCTGTTATTACCTCTCTGTTTCCTGCTGTTATCTTAAGAGTCAAATAAAATTAGGTAGAGCCAGTTCTGCTATAAGACTTGTTTTGAAGACAGAAGGTTTTCCAAAATAATTAATATATTCTTAGAGAACAATTTGGGCATCATACGAATTTCAGTTTGCTTATGTACTGTTGGTCCACGAGCAACACAATGCGAACACAGGAAATACACCCAGCTGAACCCAGGCACTGAGAGTACAACAAACAGCCTGTCCCACACCTCAGGCATTTACCACCTACCCCAGTTCACCACCTGTGCTGTATTTCTTAGAACATATTAAGTTTTGAAATATATATGTTGCATAATGACTGAAATTTTTGTACGAAAGTTTTTTGTAATTTCTTTTTTTAAATATTTGTATTGATTATGCTATTATAGGTGTCCCAATTTTTCCCCCTTTGCCCCCTTCACCTAGTACCCCTTCCTTCCAGCAATCCCCCCACCCTTAATTCATGTCCATGGGTCATGCATATAAGTTCTTTGGCTTCTCCATTTCCTATACCATTGTTAACATCCCCCTGTCTATTTTATACCTACCAGTTATGCTTCTTAATCCCTGTACCTTTTCCCCCATTCTCCTTCTTCCCCCTCCCAGCTGATAACCCTCCAAATGATCGCCCTGTCTATGATTCTGTCTCTGTTCAGGTTGTTTGCTTAGTTTGTTTTTTGACATCCAGTTGTTGATAGTTTTAAATTTGTTGCCATTTTAATGTTCATAGTTTTGATCTTTTTCTTAAATAAGTTCCTTTAACATTTCATATAGTAAGGGCTTGGTGAGGATGAATTCCTTTAGCTTTCCCTTGTCCAGGAAGCACTTTATCTGCCTTTCCATTCTAAACAATAGCTTTGCTGGACAGAGCAATCTAGGTTGTAGATCCTTGCTTAATCCCTGACCATAGGCAACACTGGGCTAAAAAGCTATACAAAGCAAAAAAATATGCCTCCCATCTCCAGAACAGAGGTTGAGTGAGTGAGGAAGAGTCGTAGGTGGGTGCTGAATCCGGGAGGGACCATAACTGAGGGAGGAAGTTTGTAGGACATAGGATCAGGAATTAAGAACCAGTTCCCCACACTGACCCTCCCCTTGTGAACTGCGGACTCATTCACACGGGCCATCCCTTCTGTCTGTTTGCTCACCCTTACAGAGATGCCAGTATTTGCAATCCCTTCTCCTGGGACATTGTGTTCAACACTTTTAGGTTGTTGTGGAAGGGGAAAGTGTCCCCCCATCCTTCTTAGTTCTTCTTGTGGGTCTAACAAATAAATTGACACAAGACAGATTAACAGGAGAAAAAAATCATACATATGGAGGTCTCACAAAAATGGGACCAAATAAATGACTAAAGTGGGCAGCTTTTGTACTTTTTAGACAAAGAAGCCATACATTTTGCAAGAACTGCCACTAGAACTTTCTGACACCATTTTGTTTTGTCCGTTCCTCCAAAATTTACAGCTTCTAGCTTGTGAAAAACACCCTTCCCTAGTTTCTATAAATCTTTTTCTTTTATATTTTGGGGGCATTTCAATCAATAGCAACTTGTAAGTCAGCTGATGTGAGTTCAGCATGTTGGCTCAAATTATACTGTTAGACCAGAAATCAAACACTCAGAATTGGAAAGCTCAGATCCAAATAAATGCAGGTTGAGCTCAGAGGGCAAGAAAGTCCTAGTGGCTCATTGCTACATCAACCAGAGGTGTCCCAGGACAGGAGTGGAATAGTACAGTCCTGAGTTGGAGCAGGTAGAAATGCTGCAGAAATTTTCAGGAAACTAAGATTGTTTTCTGTCTTCTAATATTTCAAATTCCTCTGCTCTATTCAAGTTGTCTCGCTGACATTAAGATAGTTCTGATTTTCAAAGGCTTTTTTATTCTTTACATTTTAGTTTATATGGTGGTTATTTGGAAGAAAGGGAAGGAAAGAAGAAGGAAAGAAGGAAGGGAGGGAGAGAAAGACCATCTTGATGCTTTCTTAGAGCTTTGATCAAAGTTTATCATCACAAAAGGATGCGAAAGACAATGTTTTTGTCTCAAAACTGATATCTAGGAACCAAAGCTGGAGAAAAAAGTCTCTCAGATTACAAACTGAGAACCCACCAAATACCTTCTTCAGGGCTCGCTAAGAAGTAGCAAAACTCTTTCTACTGTGTCAGCACCCCTCCTCTGGCCACCCAACCCATGTCGTATAAGGCACCCACCAGGCGGGAAAAGGCAGGCAGAGCACTTACAGCTGATTGGGTGGCCGAATAGCTGAGGGGCTGCTTGCATTTGAACCAGAGCTATAGATCTCATGCGAGGGACCCCAGCGAACCCACAGCTGTCCCTGAGAGAGCTAACACCAGGACGTATGCCCCACAGTGAGTCTCAGTGGTTACCTGTGTGACTGCAGAGAAGCAGCAAACGTGATGAAACAAGCAAAGAGCTGTTAACTCATTTCATCCTGTCTCCCGACCTCAAAAATAAAGAAGAACTGGGTTTTGCAGGTGGAGGAAGGAGGTAACCTAGAACCAAAGCAGCTTCATTCTACACTCTACAGTGGGAGAATCGCCCCTGACCACCTGGCGTCACAAATCTATCCATCACAGGAGCAGTGGAACACTTTTACCTGGTTACGAAGTTACAGTATTAAACTGGCCTGGACAGCACTTTCAATGACTGTAGGTGCCTTCCCAAAGTGTCATTAAAAAGGTCTTTTAGAAAGAATGGAGGATTTGATATAGCAGAGTTAGTAGCAGTGACTAGAGAGAGAAACATGTTTCCAGTTTGCCTCTCACGGGGTCAGACACCTCAATAAACAGGTTATAAAACTGTGGAAAACAGGTTATACACCTGCCGTCTTCATGAAAAGCCTAGCGAACCTAATATTTATTTGAATCTTCACATCCGTTTCCATGGAAACGTACATCACTTCTGCCTACGTATTTTCTAACTCTGCAGGTCGGTGGCTCTCAGGTACTGTATTAAACAATATATCTCTTTCATAACTAGTTCCTGACCACCTTCCTTTATAAACAGCCGGTGGGGAGCAGACAACTCCAGCTCCCATGTCACCTCCTGTAAAAGCAGCAGTCCCAACCATTTTGGTACCAAAGACCGGTTCATGGGAAACAGTTTTTCCATGGACCAGGGTCGGGGGATGGCATTACAGCCTGCCACCAGATGCACCTTAATTGTCACTTGCCGCTCACTGATAGGGTTTTGATACGAGTCTGCAAGCAGTTGATTTATCGTGGGCCCTGTGCGTCAGACCTGCCTGCTGACAATCATCTGTATTTGCTGAGGCTCCCAGCGCCAGCATTGCCGCCTCAGCTCTGCCACAGATCGTCAGGCGTTAGATGCTCATAAGGAGAGTGAGCACAGTCTCCACCATGTGTGCAGTGCACGCTAGGGTTTGAGTTCCTGTGAGAATCTAACGCTGCCCCTGGCCTGCCAGGAGGCGGAGCTCAGTCGGCAATGCGGGGGCGGGGGGGGGGGGGGGGGGGGCAGCTGTAAATACAGGTGAAGCTTCACTTGCTCCTCACCCATTGCTCCCTCCCTGCTGTGCAGCCCAGTTCCTAACAGGCCCCCGACTGTTATGGCGGGGAGAGCGTTGGGGACCCCCACTTTAAAGAATGGGGCTTATCTGGAGAAAAACAAAAACAGTGGAACACAAGCAAAAGAAAAATTTTGAATTTATTTGTATGCTTTATTACATCACCTCGTTATTTTGAATTTTAATTGTGGAACCTCTCAGTTTCACTTAGATGTTGGCAGAGCAGCGGCCAAGTGGCACAGCTGACCCCTTAAGAGTTTATGGGGCCTGTGGAGTTAGCTTGTCTGAGAGTGAACAGGTAAAAGTGAGTGGTGTTAAGACTCTGTGCCTCCGTTTCCTTGTATGAAGAATGGGGCAATAGCAGTGTTCATACTAAATAATAGAGGAGCGAGTGAGACATTTCAAAGGCTTAGAACAGTGCCTGGTACAAAAGAACACAATTTAACTTTATCGTATTAACTAACATGATTATCACCACCATATCATGCTTATTAAAAGCTACAGGCCGATCTCAAAGCATATTTGAGACTCTCAGCCTCTACTCATTTCCGAGACTTGAAAAGCAGTTTGAGGCTAAGTCCACACACACAGCAACAGCTGCCACAAAAGTGAGGGTGCTTGTCCCGGATCCGGAGTTTCGCGCCTGAAATGGACTGTTACCCTTCAACTTGCTTTGCCCCTTGGCACTGCACCCAGCACAGCCCCCCTGCAGACGGGCCCCTGGTGCATGTTTACAGGAGTGAGGAGGGAGAGGGCATAAACCTCTTGGACATGCCCATCTGTAGAACTTTCCGGCTATTCTAATATGGAATCAAGCCTGAATTCGTTCACCCAGGGCAGTGTTCTGGTTAGCTGCGAATTCCTCTTGGGCGGGCACTTAGCACACGTCTGTGGAACGAATCAACCAAGTTCATTTCTCCAAGGGCTGGTGCCTTAGGCTGGAGTAAGTTACAGCTGGAGGAGACCAGGCCGCAGCCAGCATAGACTCAAATATGAGGGGTGCGCCTCCTCTTTCCTGGCAGCTCTCATGCAGTTTGTCGTAAGTGCTTCTGCGTTGTGCTGTGACCCATATTATAGGGTGCGACCCAGAGGACAGCATGCCCCTCTTATTTAGAAGACCCTAGTTTTATGAGTGTCATCCATGGATGGGGCTTTGTTTGGAGGGGGTAGAGAAGATACTGATTTCTGTTGATTCAGTTGTTAGAAGACTTTCAGCATCATTGTTTATCCCAGCTCTGTATTTGCTTCCACGAACAGTGACTATTCCAGACCCTTCAGCGGTACTGAGTGGGCTCACAGCTCGGAACGCCATCAGCAAACCAAGCGCATGGGTATATATTTTTGACTCCCACGTGCTTTGAGTACTGCGTGTGTGTGTGTGTGTGTTTCTCATCTGGATGAGGTTTTATTTTATGAGCCTCATCCTTATAGAGCCCACAGGCAACTACCGATCCCTACACAGCTGCGCAAGTCCATCCTCTATTCGAACGGGATCTTGTTTTCCATTTATTTACCACCAGTGCATGCAAAAGTCAAGCCAAAGTGATCCAGAGGGAGGAGGAGAGACATGGAAAGAGGACAGAAGAGAAGAAAATAACTAGATTTGAGGCATTCATGTTAAGTTGTGAGTCAAATGACGTTCAGAAATACAGCCATCAAACAATCCTTAGTGTGGAAACGCCCACTTTATAATCCCATGACTAAGCCTTTTAGATGTTTCAAATTTCCATTGCTTTCTGCACATATTGTTGGGGAGTACAGGCCCTGGCTGGTGGCACAGTGGATAAGGCACCGGCCTGCGAACCCAAAGGTCACTGGTTCGATTCCCCACCCAGGGCTTGCAAGCCAAGTAGCTGGAGGCAGATGAAAGGCAACCGTACATTGATGTCTCTCTCCCTCTCTGCCTCTCTCCCTACCCCTCTCTCTAAAAATAATAACTAAATCTTTAGAAGTATGCTGAGCCTCCTCGGAGCACTCTTGGGAACACAGCTGCGGGGGAACTGTGCACGCAGAGGGATTCTCTGACAGGGATTCTCTGACAGGCCAGCCGGCCGTCACCCTGGGCTGCGGCAGTGAAAGCAATGCTCTTACAAACACTCTCCAGCCCCAGCCCCAGCCCCAGCCCCAGCCCTGGGGCCTGGGGCAGAGCCGGCCAGAAGCCCACCTTAGCCTTTGCCTCCCGTTTAAGAGCAGCTGGCTCCCGGTGGGAAACTTTGGAGGTAAGCACCCCGTGAGGAGGTATCAGCTTCTCTTCCTTGGGTTCTCCTTTGCATTCTCTCGTTTGTTACAGCAAGTGGCTCTGATGGCGACAGAATATTTTGCTCTGAGGGAAATCTGTTCCTTCTGCTTCTGCCTCTGCCCCCACCGGATGTTCTTCTCTGCTCCTTGCGAGGGTACAGGCAATTACGGAGCAATGCATCTTCACCCACGTCATCTCAGGCAAATATTGGAAAAGGCGTGCAGATGGCACTGGAGGAAAACCTTCTGTTGCTTCTATCTCTTCAGTTTAAAGGAAGAGATAGCAATTCCTTTTTTGGTAGACCCCCTAATGGTTCATTCATTTATTCAGTGAGCCAACAAATGTTTATTCAGTGTCTAGTTGATGCTGGTGTGCGTGGGCTATGCTTTTATACTTAGCACCAACACGCAATCCTCCCCTGTGGGAGATTTCTCATGGCCCATCTCAGCCCACACAATACCCCCCACCGCTGGTTTCTCTCAGCCCCCGTCATTTTCACCCTTCTTCCTCCTTCTCTCATTTTTCTCAAGTGGAACATTTGAGTCATCCTCTTACTACTTGATCCAAGCCATGCCCTTTGGGTCTGACCTTCCGTTCCACTCATTCACTCATTCAACCAAGATTTATTGAAAGCCCGTCATGAAAAATGTAATAAAAATATTAATTTACCTTTATGTAGCATTTACTTTGTTCTCTTTATATATATATAGTAGCAATATCTTTATATATATATATATACAATTTTCATTTTCAAAGAGAACAGTGAAACAGAGTAAAGTAACTTATTCAAAGCCACACAACTGCTCAAATAGGCCTGTTTTTCTCTAAAACTAATGGTAAGCACAACTTCCAGTGACTGAAACAAATAGGTTTTTATTTCTCTTGCATAACAATTAGCTGGGGTCATCTGTCCCTAGTGTTGGTGGCAGGGCTAGCGTCTCAGGGATCTCCCTCACCTTCTCCCTTGTGAGCACAGTGACTGGCCTGTACCCCTCAGGCATCATGTTCACGTTTATGTTAAGAGGAAGAGAGAAAGGGTGGTGGCGTTGGCTTTAGTCCTTGTCAAAGACTTTCCAGAATCCTATGCCATTTTCTACTCATCTCTCATTGGCCAAATCTATGTCACATGGTCACACATAGCAGCAAGGGAGTCCAGGAAAGTAGAATTCAAGTGTGTTTGTTTGTTTGTTTTTTTGTTTGTTTCTTTCAAGCCTGTATAATGGAAGTCAGGATGCAAAAGGGATCTTGATGTTTATTAGGTCAGCCAGTTGACAGTGTACATGTCAGGGGAAGTAAGTGGTTAAAACATGCTGGGACCCCAGGGGCTTGATCTACAGCACACAGCCTTCACCATCAACCTCTTCTGCATAACAGTGGTGCTGGTTCCTCCGTGGTGAGCAAAAGCAACACTGTCCTGCCTTTGTGGAGTCATATAACGAATCAGCACACAAATAAATGTATAATTACAAATACCTGTAAGTGATGAGAAAGAGAGTAATAGGCTTTTCAAAATAGTAAGAACAGCTAATAATCTCTCATTGTTATGTTCATTGACCACAAGATGTCCAACAGCCTATTTGGGGGAAGAAAAGAAATCTTTTTTCTATAAAAGTCCTTCACCTTGACTTGTCTGAAGTTTTAGGTATACCTCTCTCTACACTCCATTCTGTCTATTGTTGTTACTATTTTGGGGCATCATCTTTTTCTGCCTTTCCAATTTTTTCTTCATTTTGTACTCTCCTCTATGTTCTTCATACTTTTCTCTTCTTCTACTCATGCATTTCTTCTTCTCCTTCTCCTTCTTCTCCTTCTCCTTCTTCTCCTTCTCCTTCTTCTTCTTCTCCTTCTTCTCCTTCTTCTCCTTCTTCTTCTTCTTCTTCTTCTTCTTCTTCTTCTTCTTCTTCTTCTTCTTCTTCTTCTTCTTCTTCTTTCTTCTTCTTTCTTCTTCTTTCTTCTTCTGACTTTATTCATTATTTTTAGAGAGATGGGCAGGGAGGGAGGAAGAGAGGGAGAAAGACATCAATGTATGTTGCCTTTCACCTGCCTCCAGCTAAGGACCTGGCTGGAGATCTGGCTTGCAGCCTGGTTATGTGCCCAGACTGGAACTCAAACCAGTAACCTTTGGGTTCACAGGCTGGTGCCAATCCACTGAGCCAACAGCCAAGGCTTATTCATGCATTTCTTAGCATTTTACTGGAAACTCTAACAAAAAAAAGGAGTTGGATTTTAGTCCTGTGAACTGAAATTTCTCCTATATTAAGCTTCTAAAGAGTTAGGAAGGACTAGCATGCTTATAAAAATCCGTTTGAAATTTCAATCGTAGGAGAGTGGCCACTTACAGAAGGAAGAGATCAACTATTTGTAGACCAGGAGAGCAAATTTCTTCTGATGCAGCCAGCCCCTGCATGCAGTCTTGGGAGAGCCCAGCCCACCCTCATGCCCTTCACACATGGTGCCTGACTAAAACGTACTAACCATATAGCTCAAAGCCTATCATCTGCTTAACAGTTAAACTGCCTGCTCACAGGCTAGTGAAATATCAACCTTCCTATCCCCTTAGATCCTAGTGCTTTTTTTTTTCTTTTGATGCCTAATAAATCATGATGTTTAATTAACCTTTGACTTAGCATCAGAACGTACTAAAATTTGGCATTTTATAACCTGTTGCATTTCACCAAAGCATCTTCTCCCAGAATGTTTGTTATTTCTCTGACCTATCATCCCAAATTCCAATATAATGCATGAAACATCTGTCACCACCACCAAGATGCAGAGAACCAGCTGACTCAGTCTTAGGGCACAGAAATGGCCAGGCACACATAGGCGCACCTTTGCTCTGGAAACAGAATTGATTATAGACTCCAGTCAGTGTAACCTCAGATTTGAATAAAGGTCAGCTTCTAGTGTGACCCCTTGGCCATGCTCTGTAGCATTCTCTGGTCTTGTCCTCCTCTGCCCCAAATGCTGATGAATCTCTGCAGTTTACCTTGCTTGTCGACTTTCCCAGAAAATTGGAAGCTCCATCCATCTCTGCCTATCTCAGCAGTCAGTGTTTCACTGTTCTTTCAAATGCAGTGGCATGCTAGTTGGGGAGTATTTGGTAGGCAGGGACAGCTTTGTCTGCTGAAGAGGAACTATGACTATTTCTGTTAGAAAGCCACAAAGAGATAGTAACCGTGGATTTCACTGAAGGGCTTACCTCACAGCGCTGACAATTTAGCAACCATCAAGCATAAGATTGTGCAGTAAAGGAAAACTCCACTAGGTGGTTCTGGTGTTCTTCGAACCAGAAGTGAGCAGGGCTAAAGCTCTTGCTGCCGCCCTTTGTATTCCGAAGGTAGAGCAAACCTAGCCGGGAAATGGTTTGCGGTTGTGATTCAGTGTGGGTTCCAGGTTACATGGGGAATGGGTTCCTCTCTGCAGTGGCTGATCCGAGCCTGGGCTTCTCTCAGGGCCGGGAGTTTTCTTCCTGCCTCTTGTTTACAGACACGTGGAGGCGACCTTTTAAACTTTTAACCTGATTTTTACAGTTAGTAAAACCTGTGGTTTTATGTGCTTATGCTCTCATGACATATATATCACCATTTTCTCACCAACCCATTTGACGCTGTCTCCTATAAAGACACATGCTTATATGATGGGAGGTATTGTCATATGTGCATTTTTCCTTCCACTCAAAGCAAGATAAGGCTCATTTTTCACATCCTCGGTGATGACTTTCATTATTATTTTCAGTAACCTTCTATAAGCATGACCCAGGTTTACAAGTTCCTCTTAGAATCCTTATTAGAAGATCTTCTTGTATGTTTTAGAATATAACAATAGAGATGACATTTTAAATATGCTTACATCATCCTGTCCCCCCAAATCATCTCAAATTCTCAGTCCTCTGTCAGATTTCCCTTTAATCCTGCAGTTCCAATGTCATTCTGATTTACAGTCACAATTATCATGAACTGTCAGATGTCCCTGCGCAAAGCAGCCTGGGTAAATTCCCACGGTGCCAGACTCTGGGCTGAATTCCCAGAAGGACAGATGACAGCTGTTCCTTTCCCATCACACTGGAAGAGTGGCACAAAGACAGGTTGCACACAGAACACCAGACAAATGTACATTTGCCCTTGAGAAGGTTCCAAACTGGAAGACAAGCCAAGGTAGTATGCATGAACAGCATCAGAGGTGGTTGAAATCGTTTTTCATTTTGAAAGAAGAAAAATGGGCCAAATCTAAAATGAATGCAAACTCCAAACTTTGAAATGTACCTTTTTAACAAAAGAAATTAGGAAAATTTTAATAATAATTATATCAATACCTTGAAATGCATTTCAAATATCAAAAGATTGAACAAGAATGTAGTTGTCTGAGATGGTAGGAGTAACAAACACTAGCATACTCTAAGTGTTTCCTATGCTACTTACTTGTTTTCAAATTGTGACTAATAGGAAGACTGGAATCCTTAATAGCTGGTTTTATTTTCAGTGACAAGTAATAATTCATTTTGTTTCAAATAATTAAAACAATGAAGGAATATATAGAATAAAAGATGAAAGACTCTCTTTGCCATTTTCTTACACCCTTCTACCTTCCTAATGCCAGTTCCCAGAGAAATAGGTTAACTGCTAGTAAAAAATAGTTTGGAATATAGCCTTAAAATAATTTTAAATGGCCATTAGCATATAATGATATGTAGTACATTTTTGGCATAGCAGTTATATTTTATAGTACATTTGTAGCATGTTTTTTGGTATTTTTCATTTTAAAAAAATAATGGAAATATACTATGTAGGTTGTTCTAGTCCTTGAATTTACCCACTTAATTTTTTACAAAAGAGTGTGCCATTATTATTGCATTAATTTCCTCCAAGATATATTTCTTTTTAAAAAGTTTTTGACTTAATGTTGTATAGACTTCCAGTCACATTGAATGTGTAGGTAAACACGGCTTGCCTCCTTGCACAACCAAAGCAAAAACTACAGCTAGACTACAAAAAAAATATCACCCAGAATCAGAAAATTGAGCTGCGTGGAAGTCCAACAACTAATTAAAGAAGTCACATTCATCCAGATAGGTAGGAAGGGCAGAGACATGGAGACACTCGGAAAGGAGAGGAGGCATGGAGAGAAGCAAAAGCTCAGGAATGCAGAGATGCAAACTGGTGGTCCCACACCCAAGTGTGGTGGATAAAAACCAGGAGGGCTACCTCAGGAGCAAGGGATCCCAGCCTTACACCAGACCACACAGCCCAGTGTGCCAGTGCCAGGAAGATAAATCACCATAACTTCTGGCAGTAAAAACCAGTATGAGTGGAGGCAGCAGAAGAAACTTTGGGATTCTTAGAAATACTCTCTTAAATGACTCACAGCAAACTTAGGATTTCACTCCCTATGGGCTGCAGCACTGAAACACGAGCTAGAATGGCATCGGTGCCATAGAGGGGGAAACTGAAGTGTCTGGTAGGCAGCAGGGCAAATGCTGGGGGTCAGCTTCCCCAGTTTGGTCCTGGACCAAACTTCAGAGACTAGAAAGCAGTATTCCTTCCTTCCTGAGCCCTCACCCACACAAAGCCACAGAGCAGTGACACCATATCAAAGACTCCATCAACCTGGTTCACAAGGGCCGTCCCGCCCAGGTGATTATCTAAGGCTTTGCCCCATCCAACTTACCAGTACACTTTTCTGTAGTAGACCATGCTAGTCAGGGAGTCAAAGCAGTTCTGTCGAATACACAGAAACACAGGGACACTGCCAAAATGAGGAGACAAAGAAACATGGCCCAAATGAAAGAACAGAACAAAACTCCAGAAAAGTAACTAAACAAAATGGAGATGAGCAATCTATCACATGCAGAGTTCCAAGCACTGGTTATTAGCATGCTCAAGGAACTCAATGGGGACTTTAACAACACAAAAAAGACTGGGCAGAAGTGAAGGTTACACTAAATAAAATATAGAAAAATATACAGGGAATCAACAGTGGAATGGATGAAACTGAAACTCACATCAATGATTTAGAACATAAGGAAGAAAAAAACATTCAATCAGAACAAGAAGAAGAAAAAAGAATTAAAAAAAAAAAAAAACAAGAACAGGCTAAGGAGCCTCTGGGACAACCTCAATTATACCAACATTTGAAGAGCAAGAGAAAGAGCAAGAAATTGAAAACTTATTTGAAAAAATAAAGGAGGAAAACTTTCCAAATTTGGTGAAGGAATAGACATACCAGTCCAGGAAGCACAGAGAGTCTCAAACAAGATGAGCCCAAAGAGGACCACATCAAGACACATAACAATTAAAATGCCAAAGTTTAAAGACAAAGAGAGAATCTTAAAAGCAGCAAGAGAAAGGCAGATAGTTGCCTACAAAGGAGTTCCCATAAGACTGTTAGCTAATTTATCAAAAGAAACTTTGCAGGCTACTGGAACTGGCAAGCAGTATTCAAAATGATGAAAAGCAAGGACCTACAACACAGATTATCCAGCAAAGCTATCATTTAGGATGGAAGGGCAGATAAAGTTCTTCTCGGACAAGGTAAAGGAGTTCATCATCACCAAGCTATTATTATATGAAATGTTAAAGGGACTTAATTTAAGAAGAGGATTAAAGCTATAAACATTAAAATGGCAATAAATTCACAACCTTCAACAATTGAATCTAAAAAACAAAGCAAACAAGCAGAACAGAAACAGAATCACAGATACAGAGAACATTTGGATAGTTATCAGCTGGGAGAATGGGGGAAAAGATGCAGGGATTAAGAAGCATAATTGGTAGGTACAAAATAGGGGGATATAAAGTACAGTATAGGAAATAGAGTGACACTTACATGCGTGACTCATGGACATGAACTAAGGGTGTGGGGGATTGCTGAAGGGAATGGGAGTTACCAGGTGGAGAGTGGCAAAGAGGGAAAAATTAGGATAACTGTAAAGGCATAATCAATAAATAGTGTTACACATAATTAATATATACAGCCTTACTTTGAAAAGAAGTCTACACCCATAAAACTATCACTGTAATCCATGCCAGAAACCTATACACCATCTCCAAAAGTTTCTTCCTACCCTCTTATTTACTATTATTATTTATAATTATCATTGATGACAACACATCACAAATAAAATCTACCCTCTTACCAAATTTTAAGTATAAAATACAGTGTTGTTCATTATAGGCATTATGCTGTACAGTAGATCTCTGTAATGTCTTTGTCTGACTTTGGTTTCAGGATGCTGGCCTCATAAAATGAGTTAGGAAGTGTTCTCTCTTCTATTCTTTTACTTATTTATTTATCTATTTATTGAAGAGTTGAAGAAAGATTAGTACTCATTCTTCTTTAAATGTTTGGTAAATTTTACACACTTGATTTTTGATACCCTTTCACTAAACCTTCTTATTTGTCTCCCCACTAACTCCTTGGCAACCACCATTCCACTCTGTTTCTAAGAATTTGACTACATTGGACTCATCATGTAAGTGATATGTAGTGTTTGTTCTGTGTCTGGCTTATTTCACTCAACAAAATGTCCTATAGGTTTATCCATGTTGCTGCAAGTGGCAGGATAGTCTTCTTTTTTAAGGCTAAATAATATGTCATTGTATGTATATACCACAGTTCATTTATCCATTCATCCACAAATGGACATTTATGTTGCTTCTGTGTCTTAGCTATTGTAAATGTTACTGCAGTGAACATGAGAGTGCAGATATCTCTTTAAAATCCTAATTCTAATTTTTTTGGATATATACCTAAGAGTAGGATTGCTAGATTATATAATAATTCTATTTTTAATTTTTTGAGAAATCTCATACTGCTTTGTGGTTGAACCAATTCACATTTTCATCAACAATATGCAAAGGCTCCCCTTTCTCTGCATCATCAGCAATATTATCTTTTGGGGGTTTTTTAATACATAAAAGCCATCCTCTGTGATGTCAGGTGGTATCTTGTGATTTTTATTTGCACTTTCCAATGATTAGCAATATGGATCACCTTTTTACATATTTTTGGCCATTTTTATGTCTTTGCAGAAATTACTATTTAGTTTCTTTGCCCATTTTTAATTGGGTTATTTGGCTGTTTGCTATTGAGTTGTAGGAGTTTCTTATATATTCTCTATTCTCTTCCATTGGTCTACCTGCCTGTTTTTATGCCTCTGCCATACTGTTTTGATTAGTGTAACTTTGCATTGTATTTTAAAATTAGGACAATATGTTGCCTTTAGCTTTGTTCTTCTTGCTCCAAATTGCTTTGGCTATTCAGGGTCTTCTGTGGTTCCATATGAATTTTAGGATTGTTTTTTCTATTTCAGTAAAAAACACCATTGGGATTTGGTAGTATTTCAATGAATTTATATATTGCTTTACATACTATGGCCATTTTAACAATATTAATTCTTCCAATCCATGAACACAGGATATATTTCCATTTATGTATATTTGATATAATTTCTTTGATCTGTGTCTTATAGTTTTCAGTTTACAAGTCTTTTATCTCCTTGCTTACATTTATTCCTAAGTATTTTATTCATTTTAATCTCTTGAAAATAAGGTTATTTTCTTAATTTCCTTGGTGAGTAATTTGTTGTTATTGTGTAGAAATGCAACTGAGTTTTGTATGTTATTTTGTATCCTGCAATTTTGCCAAATTTGTTTATTAGTTCTAATGACTTGGAGTTGTGTGTGTGAGTGTGTATGTGTGTAATCTTTAGAGTTTCGACATGTAAAATCATGTCATCTTCAAACACAGGGGGGTTTTTTACTTCATTTTTGCATTTTTGGTGTCTTTTATTTATTTTTCTTGCGTGTTTCTAGCTAAGATTTCCAATACTACATTAAATAAGAGTCTCAAGAATGGGCATCCTTGCCTTGTTACAAATCTTAGAAGAAATGCTTTCAGTGTTTTTTTTAAGATTTTATTTATTAAGTTTTAGAGAGAGGGGAAGGGAGAGAGGCAGAGAGGGAGAGAGACATCAATGTATGGTTGCCTTTCAGCTGCCTCCAGCTACAGGCCTGGCTGGAGACCTGGCTTGCACCCTGGTTATGTGCCCTGACTGGGGAATTGAACCATCAACCTTTGAGTTCGCAGGCCAGCGCCTTATCCACTGTGCCACCAGTCAGGGCAGCTTTCAGCTTTTCTTACTGTTAGGTGTGAGCCTTTCATATATTTTCATTTATTTTTGTTGAGATAAGTCCCTTTTATACCTAATTTGTTGAGAGTTTTTATCATGAAATGGTGTTAAATATAGTCAAATGCTTTTTCTGTATCTATGGAGATGATCAGGAAATTTTTATTATTCATCCTGTGAATATGGTTGATATATCACATTAATTGATTTGTGGCTGTTGAACCATCCTAAATCCCAAAGATAAATTTCACTTGGTCAGGGTACATGATCCATTTCTTTTGCTGTTGAATTTGTTTTACTAATCTTTTTTTAAGATTTTTGTATCTATGTTCATCCAGGGATATTGGATAATACGTAGTGTTCATTTATTGTAATATCTTTGTCTGGCTTTGGTTTTATAATGCTGGCCTCATAAAATGAATTGGGAAGTGGTCCCCCCCCCCTTTTTTTTTTTTAAGAATTGAAGGAAGATTAGTACTTATTCGTCTTTAAATGTTTGGTAAAATTACCCACTTGATTTTTGATACATATCTATCCAATCAGTAATCTATAACCTTATCAAAGAAAGTTATGGCCAAAGTAGCCTAGTCTTTAAGTGGTATTATAGGCAAACAAATAGTGAATAGCTACTAAACAGTATTTCCAAAATATATCAAAGTTTTTACTCCAGTTATCAAACACTGTGAAGAGTATTTCTTAACATCACTTTCTGAGCCAGTCTCAGGAATCCCCTTGAAGACCTGGAATGGAAAGAAACTATGTTGGCAGGCTCTTTAGTGGATTTAATGAAAAGGGCTGGGAATGCTCAGACTCCAATTTTTTTTTTTCTTTTTTTTTTTTTTTTTTTCCCTATCACGTAAATCAGACTGGAAATTTTAATCTTTACATTAATAGAAAATCCTTTTATCTTGCCATGGTCAGAGACACTGAAGGTTCATGCGTAACATCTCCAGTTCAGATACAGAGTTCCACTATGATGATGGTGATAATTTGTCAATGTTTCTTCCATCTTAACTTCAGTTTCTTAAAGCTTTCTTGTATCATTCCCATCCTATAACATTGAAAAAGATCAGGTCATAATGTCCAATTTTTAACTTTAAAAAGCTTCTCTTTGTGAAGCCTCTAATTTTGAAATAAGTCCTAATAATTAGTTTTATACAAAAAGTATTTAATAATTGAAAACAAATATTATTTCCATATAATAATTTACCAGTTCAAATAGCATTCCTATGATTAGGGCTAATATGATTATGATAGACCTCCATTCTGAAGATTGAGTATCATTTTGTATATAATTAGTAATATATTTATTTCACAGGGAAAAATTAATGAAGTAAAATTAATGTTAATTAGATTTTTAAACAGAAGTATTTTATAATCCACAGCTTTGTCATGTACAATATTCATCATTTTGCTTTCAGCAATTAGCCAAATAAATGACTCCCTAATTATCAAACTATATGATGAGCAAAGAATAAAATCGTTCCTGTAGTTCAGTGTTTCCTTGGAGTATTTTAGAGAGCCACTGGTGTTGATGTGTTCTTAAAGAAACAAGTAGTTCCTTTGATTAAGTTTCAAGCAACAAGAAAAGCCTATAATGCTAATAAGTATTTGGGAAGGAGAGTGAAAAGGAAGTGGCTATCAAGTAGAGGGTTATTTCAACAGGAGCCAACTGTAAAGAGGCAGCCTCTTCTGTTACCATTTAATTCCCAAAGGTGATGACAAATATGCACCACGTTTCTTCCATGTTTCGAAAATATGGGGGAATGAAATGAATGCTTACATTTTTTTTCTTATGTGCAGTTAAATTAGGCCAAAGTCTTCCAAACAGGTCAAAAAGAGGCATTTTCTCATAGCCTTACAGAGATCTTGTAGATGAAGTAGAAACTTCATAGACTATTAAAGCAAATGGGGAGCAACAACAAAACTGATAGATCCATGCTCATGGAGATTTCATTCCAGTCAATAAAAACAGACTAAAAGCAGGTAATCAAATAGATGAGATGATTTCAGATAAAGATAAATTCTCTTTAAGGAGATGCATTGGATGTGAGTTCTGAAGGATAAGTAACAAAGGAGTCAGCCTTCCCTAGGTTTGGAAAAAGAGCATTTTAAGCAGAATGCACAGCATATGTAAAGGCCTCAAGATAGGAACAAGAATGGCATATTGAGGAACAGAAAGAAGGCCAATGTGGCTAAAGGTTGGTGGGTCAGGGAGATGATTACAGAGTGTCAGGTAGCAGTCAAATCATACACTTAGGCTTGTCCATCAATTTAAAACCAACTATCTTAGAACCTACCCCTGGCCTGTATTCCATTACTGTGGCCTGATTTGATTATATGTCATTCCATATGCACTGCCTTTCTATTGCCCTTTTACATATAAATATTATATTTTTCCAACCAAATTGTAAGTTTTCTAACAGCAAGACTTAATGTTCTTATCTAGAGACCCCACAGCTCTTTGTTTATAAGTATGTGTGTGTGTGCCCTTTAAAATGAGAGAATCAGCCAGTCAGTGAAGGACAGGTATCATATGTTCTCACCCATTACGGGACAATAATGAGCAAAACTAACAACAAGCAAAACAGAACCAAGTGTATGAATACAAGGAATAGGCCTGCAGTGGTCAGGAGGAAAGGGGGAGGGGGGAGGGGGGAGGCAGAGGCAAAGAAGGGGAGCAGCTTAGACAAGAACCTAGTATAAAG